>JBBPBX010087157.1:0-14759 GCA_038048925.1 Garcialebias charrua
GCGATGTAGCCAACCATTCTGCAGGACTTTGTTTGAAGCTCAGAAAGTTTGTACTTGCATCTGTCTAAAATGTCCTAGTTTTGCTGCTCTCAGGTGGATAAACTTTCCATGTGTCTCGTCTATGTGTCGGTCTCGTACGTATCAGGCACGCTGGCACCCCCTCATTCTTCGTCATTTAAAATGGAGCGACCAAAAAGCTTCAACAGAAAACAAGAAAACACAAGGTCAATAAGAGCACTTTTTAAATGTACATAACAAAAAGCAAATGCATCCATATTCATTCATTCAACCTTCATTTAGGCAGGTTAATCTCATTGAGCCTCGAGGACTCATTTACAAGAGAGACCTGTCTACAAACTAAAGAATGACGACAACAACAGTAGATTTTCCATGAACAATAGACAATCACAAGAGAGAAATACCCCCTTTTTTACAAGTTGAAACAAAGATATCAAAGTAGCAAAAACAGACAGATTATAAGGCAGATGTAGAAAATCAAAAACAGGAACATGTCTTCATTGGTTTTTGTAGGATTCCAACAGATTCTTAAAGCCATTTAGAGAGGTCAAGGCCGAGAGCTTCAGATCTTTTTGTAAGATATTCTGAAGCGCTCGACCTTGACCTCTCTAAATGGCTTTAAGAATCTGTTGGAATCCTACAAAAACCAATGCAGACATGTTCCTGTTTTTTATTTTCTACATCTGCCTTATAATCTGTTTGTTTTTGCAACTTTGATATCTTTGTTTTAAAGTAGCAACAAAATATCTCTGTTCTTATATTCTCAAACTAAAAGTTTACAGATGATTTTGGCTTTAGTGATACTTGTCAACTGCATCATCCAAAAACCTTTTTTTGCCCACCAGTGCAGTGATAATCTTCCCATATTGAATAATTTAGTTAAGTAACTCATATCTACCAAGTCCTATTCAGAGACATGCAATCAGAGACCATTTATTACCATTTATTTAAAGGGGACCACATATTCAAAATTCACTTTTTAATGGGTTTTTTACTCAACTTTGGGTATGTACTTCATAAAAAACAGTCCTAGGGCCAAAGAAATGCACCCAGTGGTATATTTACTCTAAGTAGATTTATTTGTCTGTGATAGATTTGTCTAGTTTTCAAATCCTGCGGCTTGTGACGTCACAAGCCGCAGGCACAACCCACCCCAAACCTGAGTCCCCCTCACCTGATTCCTGATTTCATCTCATCTTTTGTTTAAATGTTCTTAATTTCATGTGTACATCACTTTGTTGCAGCTGTGGTTGTTTTAAATGGCTTTATAAATGAAGTATAATTGTTATTTTTACGTTTTAGTTCAATTTTTAGCGTATTAGCGATCGCTCCCAATGCGCAGCCGGCAGAAATAAAACGAGCAGACCGCCGGCAAAGGCACCATCTGCGGGCGGGAACTACTGGCTACTGCTGGCTTTTGAGGTCCGGGGGTCCGGTCAGAGGTTGCTTCATACGGATAAATTAACTGGAGACACTCGGTGAACTTTGTGTGTGTGTGGACTGAAGCAGCGATCGCTCCCAAAAGCGCCGCATGCAACGAGCAGAGCTAAGCACCGCCCGCCCGCGTTGCGTATGTTACGCGTCACTGCTGACAACCTGGAAATGTGGGCCGGTTTTTTGGTATCAGCTGTATTTCAAAAATAGTTTTGCTATGTCTGATGAAACAACGTGCGCGCGCAGTGATCAGAAACGTTGCATCTCTTTAAAATCTAACAAGATAAACACACAAAACAATTATTTGTTTGCCGAAAATTATAGTAAAGATGTGTCTGAGCTGAACTTTTCCTTAATAAATGAACGTTATGGTCAAATCAGTTGGATTTAAAAAATGGTTTTGCTACGTCTGATGAAACAACGTGCGCACGTAGCGATCAGAAACGCTGCATTTCTTTAAAATTTAACAAGATAAACACCCAAAACAATTATTGGTTTGCTGAAAATTATAGTAAAGGTGTGTCTGACCTGAACTTTTCCTTAATAAATGAACGTAATGGTCAAATCAGCTGAATTTAAAAAATAGTGCCTATCTGCAACTAAACGGGCTCGCGCATCGAGTTGAAACAATGCATTTCTTTAAAATTTAACAAGATAAACACCAAAAAAATATATTTGTTTGCTCGACATTATAGTAAACGTGTGTCTCAGTTGAACTAGAATAAATCCATGATACACCCTGATGCATGCTCAATAATCCAGGTAGAAAAATTTAAAAAAGCTAAGTCTGGTCCTCTGGACATTCAAAAAACAAAACAAAGCAAAAAAATAATAAAAAATTGTAGAAACGTTTCGTCTTTCGTCCGAAAGACTTCCTTAGTCTGAGTTGCTGTATTCAGCTCAGTTTTATAAATAGCACCCTCTCCACCCCTGTTTAATAATGGACGGTTTCTTTTCACAAAGATGGCCTCCTTTACTCCTCTCTCAAACCATCGTTCCTCTCTATGAAGGATGTGAACATCTTAATCTCTGAAAGAGTGACCTCTCTCTCTCTCTCTCTCTCTCTCTCTCTCTCNTAAAACCTACCAGGGTAGCAAACGTTTGAGTCACAGAGATGCTCCTCTCTCTCTCAAAATCCTCCATGGTCTCCATCCTCTCAATGTGCACAGCTGAAGTGGTGGGTTGTTCTTGTTTTAAGTGATCGTGGAGGTCAATAAAGGAGTTGAAGACTTTTCGCAGGGACGTAGGAACACTGAAATAAAAACAAATTTCTTGATTACAATTGCTATCTCTCCAATAGCAAGGCAGCAGTGCTATCTGATCAATACTTACCATCCTGAGGTAACAGGAATGCCCAGTTTCCATTTTCTGATCATGAGATGTCATCGCCGAGCTTGGACCTGGACCTAAACGAGTCATCAAGGTGCCTGGACTGGATGCTAGATCCACTGCCGGACCTAGTACCATTTCAATTTATCTTAATTACTTCCACATTTTATCACTGACATGTTACAAGAACATGTCATAACACAAATGCAAGTTAACCGTTACTGGATGGCCAACAATAATGAATTTAATGTATACTCACTGGGCGTTGACAGATCCTTGTGCTGAAGCACTGCGCTTGCATATTGAGGACCTAAAAGCATAAGATTATTCAGCAATGCAAAACAATTAAGATGAAGCAAAAAGGTGAGCATTAGCTGTGACAGGTCCAAGGACCATTAAAACACTCCACAAAGCCAGACAAGTCTAAAAAAAAAGTTGGCATAAGTTGTCTAAAACGTTCAAGTGTGAGAGGGCCTTATAAGACCTACATGTGTCATTTACACAGTACGCTTTATGTGTAAATAAAATGGCTCTGTCCATGTTAAAATATATGTTAAAAATTTACTAAACACCCTACAGTGTTTTTACAGTCATTATTTTAGTTAAAATAAAAGTTTATCAATTAAACCCTGATGCATGCTCAATAATCCAGGTAGAAAAATCTAAAAAAAAAAAGCTAAGTCTGATCCTCTGGACATTCAAAAAACAAAACAAAACAAAGCACAAAAAAATTTGTATAAACATTTAGTCTTTTTGGACGAAAGACGAAACGTTTCTACAAAAAATTTTTTTTCTTTGTTTTGTTTTTTGAATGTCCAGAGGACCAGACTTAGCTTTTTTAGATTTATCAATTAAAGTCTATTGTTAAAAGTAATAGTGGTTCCCTTTAAAAAGATAAGTTATGCTCTCATGGGGTATATACAGAAATTCTTAAGTTAAATTTAATACCTTTTAATACCATCACAATATTTTTTAATACCATCACAACACTGAGCTGCAACCGTAGTGGCAACCTCTTGTACTTCAGTTTAGAGCAACTACCGATAAGATTACTGTCATTTTCTTCCTAAACTTTAGTAGTACATGTAGTTTTATATTACTGGATATATAATTTGCTTCTTGCCTCAATAAAAGCACTGACCGATTTGTTATTTAAATCTAACCCAAGAGAAAAAGTTTGTTCCCATACATAACATATCTCTAATGGCAAATGAAAAACTGTAAACTTGAAAACAGAACAGTTTAGTTAAAATAATTCAACACTGAACACATGCACAATTCTTAAAGAGAGGGAGAAAAATAATAACTACTGTACCATATTTTTCATCCTGTAAGTCGCAGTTTTTTGCAAAATTTAAATGCCTTGCAACCTATAGGCCGAAGTGACATATTTATAGATTTTTTTCCCATATTTATAAACCACTTTTTGACTCATTCATTCTGACTGAAAAAAAAAAAAACTGCAGTTCCTGAAGGCCCCAGTAACAGTATGGCATGCTGTTGGCTGTTGTATCATGTAATAGGAAAACGTGCCTATAATGACAAATTTTAAAAAGTTCAAGACAAAAACAACTGGACTTTATTATACTATTTATTACACTATACTTCATTAATTTTTTTCTTGCACTTTTTAGAATTCACCATGTCCTGATGACTGAGAATCTTCACTAGCTATTAATGACTTAATCGGCCTGCCATACAATCTCCACCTTTCTGCTATTCTTGGAACATTCAATCTAGCTGCCGCGAAATGCAGCAAATTTTACCATTAAAGTGCATTTATTAAGAAAATGATAGACAGAAACACACCTCTGCTATAATTTCGAGCTAACAAATAATTGTTTAGGTATTTTTCTTGTTAAATGTCGGCGAAACGAGCCGTGCTCCCTTTTCCTCACTGCACATTCACGGTGCACACAGGCAGCGAAACTTTTTTTTTTAATAAAGCCGATTTAACCATTAAGGTGCATTTATCAAGAAAACGTTAGACTGAGACACACCTTTATAATTTCGAGCTAACAAACAATTGTTTAGGTACATTTCTTGTTAAATGTTGGGAGGATAAAGCCGCACTCCTCTTTCCTGTTTCTTTTTACAGACATAAGCCTCGCCTTTACTTGTCTCAAATCATCTGCGCAGTAACACACCAATTTTAGCTCCTTAGCTTAGCCACAGCAGGTTTTGTTAATTCAAGTGAACAAAGCTAAAATATAATATGCAAAACAGAACCGATTACCTTCAATGTCCAGTCGTGCAGAGTCCAGACCAGACGACGTCTAATAAAAAGCAAGTTTAGTAGCCAGTTGAGCTCTGAGTCCGACAGAGATGAACACAGGAAATAGCTGCAGCAGTGCAGCCTGCTATATTTGAACAAAGCGCGGCAAAGCAAGTGGCGTTGATTGGTTTGGACCTGATCACGTGCTACTTCCTGATCACGGGCTTTGATTGGTCGGGATTTGCTCTCCAAATGGAGCCCAGAGGGACTTGAAGTCACTCTGGGAGAGGGACTTCACTAACAGGAGCTTGGGTTTGGCAACAGGAGATTCACTGAGTGAAGCTCCTGCTGCAGGGTTGCCAGATCTCCAGACCAAAAGAAGCGATCAGCTCCTTCAAAACAAGCACAAACAAGCGGCTCGCTCTTTCAAAAAAAGCCCAAAAAAAGCCCAGCTGGCAACCCATCCCATTGTGTAAAAAAAGGCCGTTTTAAACAGTATAAACTTATTTATTATGGCATTACATATATCTAGCAAAATTATACATAAAAGAACGTATTCAGTCTAAAAAATAAAAATACATTTTGCATTTTTCTCCCATCTGTGGTCGGATCCAGTCTTGAAGAGCACGCTCTTTTTTTTCATTCATTCAACCTTTATTTAGTCAGGTAAATCTTTTGAACCTCATGGGCTCATTTACGAAAGCGACCTGCTAAAACTAAAGAACAATGAACAGCAATGGTAGAATTTCCTTAAACAATAAACAATCAAACAATAAACAATAGAAAACAAAAGAGAGAGAAAAAAAAAATATATATATATATATATATATATATATATATATATATATATATATACATATATACATACATATATATATATATATATATATATATACATATATATACATATACACATATATATATATATATATATATATATACATATATATATATATATATATATATATTCCTCCCTTTAACAAAGTATCAAAAAACTAGCAAAACATTATAAGGTATATGTATAAAATCAAAGACAGGAACAAATCTTTCTCCCAATCTTTATTATATTTTTTTCCATATTTACACTTAGAGCTCACCATAGCGTTGTCTTGTCTAGACAAAGAATAAAGAACAGAGACAAAGAATAAAGAACAATGTTGCATTCGCGTGTAGTCGGATGTCCCGTGAAGATACACGGTTTTTAATTTTAAACTCACTTTGAAAGTAATTTTCATTAATTTATCATTTTGTTTGCTAAAAACGAACATAGTTGAATGATACAAGATATATATGTGGTGTCACTATATGCAAAGTTCAAAAATGATGTCACAATACTGTAATGTATACAGCAGTGTTCGTGCATGTATATTACAGAGTGTCAGTGAACGCACCGCGAGAGAGAGAGCGTGACGTAGGCACGCGGGTTCAGTGTGTGTGTGAAGATAGAAAGTGCAGAGAACGGAGTAATGCAGGATCGTGCCGTCTGATAAGTGTATTGTGCAGTTTAAACAATAAAGCTACATCAGCACCAAACCAGCATATTTATTAAGCGTGCAGAGAAACATCAAAAATACCTTTAAAATAACTTCAGGAGTACATTTCACAAAACAAGCCCAAATAAGCGACGCAACACCCATGGTAAGCACAAAAAACCGCCACAAGCGGCTCGCCGAATTTAAAAGCGACTCCAGGAAAAAACAAGCCCAATGCCGCTTGAAATAAGCGGACTTGGCAACTATGTCCTGCTGTTGTTATGGTTTGATTACCCCACCCCCCAAAGAATGTCAACATTCAAGTATGCCTCCTTTGTAGCCCATCACCCATCACCAGAATTTAGCATTACCTGTATTGGTTCCTGTCCTGGCTGCATGTACGTAACAAAAGTCAGAAAGTCAGAGTCAGAATCTTTATTGTCATTCACACCACATGTAGTACATGTGATGAAACGAGATTATAAACACTGTGTCCCAGTTACATCCAACAATAAAATGTAAAAGAAAATGTTAGATCTAAGATGTGAACTAAGAAAAACACCAACTAAAAACCCTGATAGCAAACGGATTCCGGACCGGATCCGTTCCGGATCTACCGTAGGATCCGAAACGGATGCATAAAACGGATCCGGATCGGAGTCCACTTGCACAGCGGATCGGATCCGATTCGGATCCGGATCACAGATCCAGATCGGATATGGTCCGGACCCTATCCGGATCCACTCATTAAAGAGGGTTTTTGGGTACATCCGGCCCGGATCCGTTTTGGACCCGTTCATGGAATGTTTCATCCGGCCCGGATCCGTTTTGGACCCGTTCATGGAATGCTTCATCCGGCCCACATCCGTTTATGTTACTCATATCGGAGGTGGACTAATTTGGTCCAGAACCTTTATTTATCATGAATTGAGAGAAGTAGCTAAAAACTTGTATACCAGCTCCAAAAAGACTCCATACATCTAACCAGTTTAACATTGAACACATGAAAATAATTTATTGTGAAGCTGCAAAAGACCTAAAATTGGGTTCTGAGTATATTTACAGTTTTGAGGCTGCACAATGGCGCAGTTGGTAGTACTGTTGCAGGTGTTAAAATCCCAGCCAGATGTCTTTCTGCATGTGTTTGCATGTTCTCCGTGTACATGCATGGGTTCTCTAGGTACTTCATCTCGTCTGTTATCCACAAACTATGCTGTACTGTTCTCCCTACTCTATACCAGGACAAAACGAAGCCCCTTTTTTTCATTTATCAAGACTTTAAAGTTTTCACTTTTTAACCCAGGAAAGTTAGTTAACAGAACTCAAAAATTTAAGTACAAGATGAGACATTTTTAAAGGTAACAAAAATCAATTTTTATTAGTTTGTTGCCCTTGATCCAAGTACAGAATACATGTACGGTACTCAGAAATGTTGACTTTGTATTAATCAAAGCACATGAAACAAAACTTACAAAAAATCTCAAGCAGCTGATAATGTTTAAATACATCAAGTAGAACAAACTTGAAATGACTACACTGTTAAAATAAATAGGGTGGTTAAACTTAAAACCTTGAGTTCAAAAGCTGCCTTAAAAACAAGTTAACGCAACTTCAAATGTTTTTTTTCCAACTTAGGATGGCAAGCTAGAAAAGTAGCCCAATTTATGATGTCATTGTTTAAATATGATACCATAAGTTGAAATGACTAACTATAGAACATTATTCATTCTCCAAAAATTGAGTACTGGTACTCTTGTCAAGTAAAATTACAATCATATTCTATTTGAACTCAAATAACTAAGTTATACCCCTGTTTAATTAATGTTTACCGGTACTTGTTGTATGAACTTCATACTCTGAGTTTAAACAACTTGCAAAGTTACACTATCCATTCATAAAAACTTGTTTTCATTTGTTAAAGTAACAAACAATTACTGTATACCCAATATATACTTTCAACTCTCATGTTAAAGTTAAACTGACATACCAATTCCCTTTTTGAATTCATTTAACTCAAGATTTTAAGGCAGCAATTGAACTTAAAAAAGCAATTTAAGTAAACTAACATTTCCAAATATTGTTCCCTGTCTCCACTAAGAATGCCAAGTTCACCATTTTCCTAAAAATAATTACACCAAATATGCTTCCATTTCAAATATGAAATATTAATTTTTATCTTTCTCTATCAAATACAGATGAGACCAGCCTTAAATCAAGTGTAAAAGAAAACATTTGTCCAAGACAAGCAGAAGTGTTGACATTTACTGGAGGACCGAAACTGACAAATAAAAACAGAAATACCATATATATATATGTAACCTCATCAAATGGTGAATTCGTTCAGAATAAATCAGGTCTGCGTTGTGTTATTAAGGACCAGGAGACAGGATGAGGTGAAACGTTGTTTATCTGTACAGAACAGAATATGGACTGATCATAAATCAGGTTCATCACAGCGGGTACAGCACCTCATGCCCATCTTGTATTAACTGGCCAACTGCCGTATTTACAACATTAATATTAAACAGAAATACAAATAAATAAAATAATGTGTACCTGTACAGAACAGAATATGGACTGATCATAAATCAGGTTCATCACAGCGGGTACAGCACCTTATGAGGAAAATCATTTCATGTCAGCATCAAGCTAACATAATATTTTACTGGAGCGTTTAACTCAGTGGACCTACCTCATGCCCATCTTGTATTAACTGGCAATGAGATGTCTGTGTTCACAATATTTATAACCGCCAATCAGCCAGAGGGGGCGCTGTTTCACCCATTACACATGAACCTAAACTTGGAAGTAATGACAAGTGGAATTATATTCAATATTAACTATGTTACACTCCCTCCTGCTGAATTCCACTTGCCCCATTACAACAACCAAAATAAAACAACCAAATGAAAGCAAGTAAGAGAAAAAAAAAACAGTACAGGCACATATACATAAATGGAATAAGACCACTATTCAATTGCACAGGAAACCAATATACAACCACCGTTTCCAAAATCGCTTGTGAGGTACAATCACATCAAATTCACAGTTACAAACACCCAGTCACTAGACTATCCTGAGAGGATCAGTATGAGAAAAGGTTGGCCAAACCCCATCTACATACATAAGGGAAAAAAAAATATGCCCATTTACATATTTTGTTAATGTGTAACTGCAAACTCACCTCCCAAATAGCAAAACAAACATGAAATATGAAAATTGTTACAACACCTCTAGGTCAAAGTTGAAACAAATTAAACTGTAGTTTTTTTTCATATACAAGAACTTATCAGACTAATGCTGTTCTTTGGTGCATCATTTCAATAAATCTGGTCACTGGTCTCAACAACCGTCCAGCTCTAGATCTACGGTCAGTCGCACCATCAACTACTGTCACTGTAGTAGTTACTGTAGCAGGTATGTCAGTGAGAGTGTCAGTAACAGGAGCCGGAAATGTCTCTGGGCAAGCCGTCAGGACTGCTGAGCAACCAGAGTCTGCTGAACTGCTGTCCGTCAACGCAGGTCCTGTGGCTCCTTCCAGCACGGTGCCCTCCACCTGCTCAGCATCCTCCACATCTGTCTCACTGCCTGCTCCCAAAGGTAGGTCAGATACCCACGCTCTTGTTCTAAACTCTGCTGAGTCAGAAATAGCATCACTGATGGCTGACCTCCCAGCACTTGGGTCAAGTGAACTTGATGTTTGAGATAGTACAGCCTCCTCCTGGTCATCATGGTTGTCCTCAGGTAGAGGCAGAAAGTTTACTGGCATTATCAGATTGCGGTGGACCACTTTTACTTGGCCTGTAGTGGGATTCTGGATCCTGAAAGTGTGGTTCTCATCATCTTTTCCAATCACCACATACACCGTGCTATCCCAGCGGTCAGCAAGCTTCCTTTTTCCAGGTCCTCCTTTGTTGGCCAGCAGCACTCTGTCGTTCACTTCCACAAGTACACCACGTACTCTCCGGTTGTATAGCTCAGTGTGACGCTGGAGCTGTTTAGTTGCCGTTAACTGGGCTACAGCCATAGCTTCTCTCATGTCCTTTCGTAGTGACTCCACGTAGCGATCATAGTCCACCACCTCCGGATCACTGAGCACTGAACCAAAGATGACGTCCACCGGAAGACGTGGCACCCTTCCAAACATGAGCAGGAATGGAGCATATCCTGTCGTCTCATGCACGGTACAATTGTAGGCAAATGTCAGAGATTTCAGGGCCTCAGGCCAACGATGTTTAGCTCTTGGTGGCAATGCTCGAATCATGTTGCCTAGAGTCCGGTTCATTCTCTCACATGAGCCATTACCCATAGGGTGATAAGGTGTAGTGTGGGACTTTTGCACGCCTGCCACATTCAGTAACTCTGCAATAAGCAAACTCTCAAAAGTGGCCCCCTGATCGGAATGTAGTCGCTTGGGAAACCCATAGATGCTGAAATAATTGTTCCACAGCTGGTGTGCAACTGCTTTAGCTGACTGATTGGGGCACAAGAAAGCGTGTGCCATCTTTGTGAAGTGGTCAGTAGCTACTAACACATCCAGTGAACTGTTTGAAGAATCCTCAGCAGTCCAGAAATCAATACTGACAAGTTCAAGAGGTTCAGAGGTCCTTATGTTTTTCAAAGGAGCTCTGGCTTCTGGCTCTGGCGACTTGCTGACAACACATCGTCTGCAGTGTTGTACATACTCAGTAACATCACGCACTAGGCCAATCCAATAAAATCTCTGTCTCGTCAAGTACAGGGTCCGTTGCTGACCCTGATGACCAGCCTCATCGTGAACACCTTGTAACACCTTCTGGCGCAGTGAGCGTGGGACCACAAAAAGGTAGGACTTTTTCTTTGTGACAGGGTTTTTAGCTACCCGTTGCAGGACTCCATCTCTCAATACAAGCTTTTCCCAGCCTTTCAAAAGCTTGAGGACTTCTGATGACTCCTTGACACGTTCTCTTCTGGAAGGTCTCCACTTTCTCTCTACAAAGAACATCACCCTACTTAGAACTGGGTCATTTCTCTGTTTCTCCTGCAACACTTCAAGTGAGAGCACCTCAGAGTTGACCTGTGGGGTTGTTAGAACAGTCTGTGAGAACTGTGGCAGGAGAAGAGCATGCGGATACACCACAGGACCACTCTCACTGCATCCCTGGAGCACAGCAGCAACCTCCAATGATGATACTGCTCCTGTCTTAACAACTGCCACACCCTGAGAAATCTGTTGGTCACACTCAGCTACTTCAGGCGGGTTAGCTGACCAGCGAAACACCTCTTGGACTCCATTAGCACCAACTACTGCAGCCTCTGCCAGTAGCTCGTCATAAGGCACTCTCGTCAAACGGTGAGGCATACTAGGCTGTACGAAGGGCTCTCTGCTAAGGGCGTCAGCCACCACATTCTTTGATCCAGGAATGTACTTGATGTTGAACTGGAATGGCGCCAACTTAGCGATCCACCTCTGCTCACACGCGTCCAGCCGAGCCTTGGACAGGATGTAGGTTAGCGGATTATTGTCCGTCCACACGGTGAATTGATGGCCTCTCAACCAATGATGGAACTTGTCACACACTGCCCATTTTAATGCGAAGAATTCTAGTCGGTGTGCAGGATATTTGGATTGGGCATAACTCAGCGATTTACTTGCAAAAGCAATCGGTCTGGCCGTTGAACCACCTGCAGGCACTTGTGACAGGACTGCACCAAGTCCGTCGGTAGAGGCATCCACAGACAGGAGAAAGGGCTCACTGAAGTTTGGGTGGGCCAGCACCACACGATCTAGCAAAGCCCACTTCAGTTGATGGAAAGCCTGCTGACAATCTGTAGTCCAATCTTCAGCACGGAGCTGTTTGCGGATTTGGCGGCGTTTTCTCCCACCTCCACGCGGACCTTTAGAGCATGAGATTAGCCGAAACAACGGTTTGGCTATGGCAGAACACCCTTCAATAAACTGCTGGTAGTAGACTACCATGCCAAGAAAGGAACGGATCTTCTTCTGAGAGGGAATATTTGTGCCAATTTCCATAAGGTCAGACTCTGTGATGGTGGTGATAGCAGTCACTTTATCAGGGTCAGACTGGATCCCATCTATGCTGATGATATGACCAAGAAACTTCACTGACCTCCTCAGAAAGTGACATTTCTTTGGGGCGAGCTTTAGGTTATGGCTCTGGAGTCTCTGGAAGACCATGTGCAGACGCTCCAGCGCTAGGTCTTCTGTTGGAGCAAACACCAGGACATCATCCAGATAGCACAACAAGCTCATGAAGTTCTGGTCACCGAAGATGTTTAGCATCATTCTCATGAATGTGGCGGGACTATTACAGAGTCCTTGAGGCATCCTATTATACTCATACAATCCAAAAGGCGATGAAAAGGCAGTGTACTTTCGGTCAGCTTCATGCACTTCCACATTGTAATAGCCAGAGGTCAAATCCATGGTTGAGAAAAAGGCATTGCCCCCCAGGGCTGCTAGAGCATCAGCTGGATGAGGGAGTGGGTGAGCATCCTTGACAGTGCGTGCATTGATCCATCGGAAATCATTACAGATACGTAGGTCACCCGACTTCTTCCACACGATCACTAATGGAGATGCAAACTCACTGCTAGACTTTCGTATGATGTCACGCTCTTCCATCTCATCCAATGCCTCTCTCAATTTTTCATACTGGGTTGGTGGTATGCGCCTACATGGCAATCGAAATGGTTTCTCATCCATGACTCTGATGCGATGTAGGAAACCAGTGGCTTTACCACAATCCATCTTGTCCCTTGAAAAGATTGATTGGTATTGAACAATGAGCTCAGCCAGCTTAGCCTTATATTCAGGGGCAACGTCACATGACTCAATGTCCACATCCGACAGCCCCAGTCCTCTTAGCCTTGCCTGAGGGGTGTCAACTGTGCTCGGTGCCACAAGGTGAGGATGATCTGGTAAAGTCGAGTCCTCTGAGACGAGGCTGTGTTTTGTACTGTTGTCCAACGGTACTTGAACTTGTTGTTGGATGTCGAGTTGGGAACCAGCAAACATCTCCACTGAATCACAAGTACTCACATCCGCCAACTTAGTATTACGTCTCAAAGTAACCAGCTTGTCTGATGGATTAATGACCTTTAATGGGAGCCACCCATCTGCTCTCAGGATTGACACCGACCTCCCCACCAAGACTGTTCTCGGTTTAGATCTGGCGGTTGTTGGCTCCACGACAACAGTACATCCAGCCAACAGATTATTCACCTGTGGCAACTTGCCCCAAATCAGATGCTCTGTCATGGGTTCAAGAGTAACAGCTCGCTTGATTTTGATAGTTCCAACTGCATAATGGGCGTCTGAATCGGCAGCTTCCACCCTTGCCAACAAATGTAGCAGTTTCTGCTCTGCATCACTACTGTCACAGAGTGCTGTGGGGCCTTGGTCCTGGATGTCTTGCTTCAGCTTAAACCTGTTAATAATGTATTTCAACAGGTTACTGCCAACAATCAGTTCTTCATTCTGGTTCTCAACGATCAATGTTGGGACAATCACTTTGTAATCATAAAGATCCATCTCCAGATCGCACATGCCAGAAGGTAATGTCCTGGACCCCCCACATCCAATCAACACAGTGGCTGTCGGCTCAAGGGCGGGGCTTCTTAAAACATCCTGCTGTAACAGCTGAGGTATTACTTTAGAGCTCAGTGTGCACGCCATCGACCCGCTATCCAGCAAAGCTCTGACCGTAACCACTCCTCCCAGTGTCACATTTTCATAAAACAAGTTGTCATGTTGTTTGAGTCTCTGAATGTTTTGGATTATTGGTGTATATCCCATTTTTCTCACTTCACATGCACTTTGACATATAGACTCCATGTCATTTTCAATATTTGCAACAGGGGGATCACTTTTAGGCCCAACACTTGTCCCCACCACATGCAGGCCAGTCAGTTTTCCTGAGGCTGCACCACCTGCTTATCGCTCCCAGGCTTCCTCACCACAGTCCCTGGACACTCTGCTCGGATGTGGTCAGGTGCAAAACAGCTGAAGCACAGATGGTTGGACCTGCAGTGGTACTGAGTAGTGTGTCCACCCTCGCTACACACAGCACAAGGTAAGGCAGGCTTTACTTTCGTCGGCTGGTCCCTCTGGGTGTGTACATTGAACCTTCTTTGAACATTGTGCTGTTGTGGCTGCTGCTCCAGCACACGTTCAAGTAGAGCGATGACCCGGTCCAAGCGGTCTGGCGAGCTCTCAGCTGTCTTCCCAATAGCAGCAGCTGGAGGTAGTACTTCAGTACGGAGTGTCGCACTCTGCACAGACGAGGTGA
>JBBPBX010087158.1:0-14759 GCA_038048925.1 Garcialebias charrua
AAACAAAGTCACCAACAAGTGGTCAGAAGCGTTGCTGTAATCTCAGCTAAGGAGTAAATAAGCGCAGTAAGCAGCAGTATCAGTTGACGATGCTAAGCCACATGCTAAGCCTTTAAGCCCGGGCGCTGCAGATAATCTTGGATTACTTTCCACTGATTTGCAGCTCAAACTCTTTGGATCGCTGACAGGATCGAGATCAAGGGCTTTAAAAAGGCAGCAAATCTCATGCTGGGGTTCCCCTCATCTGCTAACTGGTGCCTCTTCAGCTGGACTGGGGGAGAGATGACTGGACTGTGGAGGAGACCCTCCCCTCTTTCCTGTCATCTTCAACCCTTTGTACTCCCTCTTTTCTCTTCCTTCCTCCCCCTATCTCCTCCTCCTGCTCCTCCTCCAGCGCTGGCAGGATAACGCAGCGGCTGCCTCTTGTTTGGATAAGTTAATGCTGAGATGTCAGCCTTGATTCTGATGTACACCACCTGCCTTGGCCTCCAGCTGACCTCGAACTCCAGCTCCCACTGCAGAGACATTCCAGGGCTTTTCTGGTGCCGTGTTTACACTGCACCAGATTGGCCCGCTCGTCCTCACCGCTCCATCACAAACCAGTCCCAGTACAGATACCAGTAACTTCTCATAACAGGAAGTGCTTCCTTCAAACGCACCGGATCAAATGTGGAGTGTTCAGATTAAATCTGTTCAGCTTGAGACTTCGAGACGGAGAAGAGGGGAGGTCAGCTGCCCTTTCAGGAGGTGTGTGTGTGTGTTTGGGGGGCGGGGGGTCCAATCATCCACATGCCTTAATCCTCCCACTCAGCCCTGCGAGGGCTCATGTGAACACCATGACCTCACTGCGCCTGGCCTTTAAATGAGTGAGCCCTGTTGATTTACAGTTTGGGTCCATCCGAACCAAACGACTGACGTTAAACGACGAGAACTTTTCTTCTGAGCGCTCGTACGTCACTCTTTAACGGGTCGAAGGTGGTGTCCAACACAGTTTACAAGAAGGCACCAGCTGACGTCAGCAGACAAACATCCACTGACACAGTTTAAATCACCTGTTGCTGCTCCGCCTGCTCAGCATTTTGATTTATTCTTTAGTGTAACTTTTTTTTAACTATAAAATCCTTTAATTTTCTTAAAAATTGACAGGGTTGCCTTATGTATTACAATAATTCTGGTTGTGCTTACTGACCTCAAACTGATTTTATGTGGTTATTGTGAATGAGTTGAATAAATGTGACTTATCTGTTTTGCTTCGCTTGATGCACCTTATAATCTGGTGCGCCTTATAGTCCAAAAAATACGGTAATCAAAAGCTGACTGTTTAAAGTGTGGCTGACATGATTTTTTTACTATGCGTTCGTTTTTGCAAACAAAATGATAAATCAATTTAATTCTTTAAAAGTGATTTTAAACTTTGCGCCATGTTTATTCATGGGAAATCAGATTACACGCGAATGCAACATCTGTGACGTAAAATCGGGAAGAGGGCTACGTCTCTTTAATAGCAGACAATTTATTACCTGACAAATTTAGCAATCTATGTTCAGATTTGAGCTATTTGTCTTCAGTTTGGGAAGCAGAAAGTTAGATGAACAAGAAACAGCAGGTTCTAAGGGCCAAGATGGTGTAGTGGCAGAGAATCGGACTTGTTATCCGAAGGACCCAGGTTCAAACCCCGGCCACGGCACACACCTTGGGGTGTCTATGAGTGCACATCTATTTTCCCCAGCTCCCCGAGCGCTGACTACGGCTGCTCACTGCACCACCTGGTGGTGGTTGGGTTAAATGCAGAGACCAATTTCGTCTGTCAAGTATGGGAAACATACACAGATGACAAATGTGACAAATTATTATTATTATTAATTTAGGTCTGCACCCGTATTTATTTGAGTCTTACCTTTTCAGGAAGCGAGGGCTCTCCGAGACAGGCAATCTCCAGAAAGACGCAGACTGCTTCTGCCCGATACTACGTCACAGATGTTGCATTCGCGTGTAATCGGATTTCCCGTGTATGAACACGGCGCAAAGTTTAAAATCCCTTTTAAAGCAAAATGAAATTGATTTATCGTTTTGTTTGCAAAAACAAACATATTTAATAAAATTTGATAAAATGTATATATATTGAGCAATTCTATGCATAGTAAAAAAAAATCATGTCAGCCACCCTTCAAATACAAGTTTAAAGAAAAAATATTTTGTTTACATGAGGAACATATATATATATATATACAGGTAACCCCCGACCTACGACCCCATCGACCTGCGAACCACGGGACTTACGAACATATCATATTTAATAAAAATATGAATTAAAAAAAAAAAAAAAAAATTTTTTTTTTTTTTTTTTTTTTTGTGTTTAAATGTTCTTAATTTCATGTGTACATCACTTTGTTGCAGCTCTGGTTGTTTTAAAGGCTTTATAAATAATAATTATGATAAAAAAGATCATTTCTGATCATTTTTGAGCAATTTTTGAGCAATTTTGGGAAACAGGAAGTAGGTCTTCAGTTTACACGGTCACAAATTAATGTAGAACACCGGACGCTATTTAAGGTTCAGTCACTGGGGTCTCCGGTCACAAATTAATGTAGAACACCGGACCGGACGCCATCTTAGGTTAGCTGCCGAGAGCTGGACGAAGACTGGTGACCAGGATGGCTTCATATGGATTAATTACTAGCTGGAAACGTCTCTGTGAACTTTGTGGATGTCTCAGGCAGGAGCGGATTTATCGCCGATCGTGCCAGGCCGCCGTGCGAACACCTCCAGCCGGCCTGGCTACACCTCCGGCCTGGCTAGCTCCAGAGCTAACACTGGAGCTAACACGGGAGCCGGCCTTTTGAACACTGGTGACCAGGATCGCATCATGTGGATTAATTACTAGCTGGAATAGCTCTGTGGACGTCTCAGGCTGGAGCAGCGGCTGGAGCAGGAGCTGCAGATTGATCGCGCCGCCGCTCCAACACTAGCTCATGGCTTGGCTAGCAGAAGCTAGCCAGCTAGCTAACACAGGCCTGGAGCAGCTGCGGTGGCCCGCGCTGCTCGGCCCGAAAACAATCAACGCATGGCAACCTAAGATGTCGGCTTTGACCATCTCAAAGTAAGAAAATATATTTTTATTTATTCTGTAAATGTGAATAGCAATGTTTAACATTACAGTACACTACTGTACATGATTAAATGTGCGCACGCTCCGTTAGCATGATAAATAAGGGTTGAATGAATGAATGAATGAATAATTTTTTTTTTAAATATAATTTTCACCCCCTACCTACGAACGGATCGAGCTGCGAACGGTTCTTAGGTCCCAAACTCGTTCGTAGGTCGGGGGTTCCCTGTATATATATATAATATATATATATATATATATATATTTTCACATCCTTGCTGAAATGACTGTTTTGATTATTTGACTAGTTTCTGCTTAATTATTAGATAAGAAACAATGTTAGCATCAACTACTGTATCTGTCTCAGTGTGAACCTTATTTGTTACAAAAAGGTACTTAAATAAAACAATCTGCACATATTGTAACACAACACTTCATTCGTTTTAATTTATTTCACTGTTGATCGAGCTCACGTGTCTCTGTGGATTTAATCAATGCACATTTTACTGTTAGAGTCAGACTTTCAGTTTGCTTTAACTTTATTTATTTAAAATGACAATTTAACTCAATGAACTGTTGTCTCACATCAAAACAGCTCAAATTATACACATCCATCCTTGTGATTTAGCTGAAACGATGACAAAATCCATAAAAAAGGAGATTTAAAGAATGAATTTTTAGATTCAATTTGGTTAAATCTGTAATAATTATAAAGTTTCCATATGCAGGTCATGTTTTGCTCCCTCAACACACGATATGAAACTCTTCCATCCTCTTGAAAATTTAAAATCACTGTTTTTGTTGGAAAAACTCTTTCAAAATAAAATCTTTATCATTTTGAAAGGTCTAATATTTGAAAGGTCTAATATTAAATAAATCCACACTAACTAGACTGTGAATTTTAATACAGCGACAGTTTACAACCCTAAGCATGACTGGTTGAACTACACAGATATTGCAGTCACGTAAAT
This sequence comes from Garcialebias charrua, assembly GCA_038048925.1. Lineage (NCBI taxonomy): Eukaryota > Metazoa > Chordata > Actinopteri > Cyprinodontiformes > Rivulidae > Garcialebias > Garcialebias charrua. Next base: position 4,081 of record JBBPBX010087158.1, read on the forward strand.
AAATAAATAAGGGCAGAGTAAATCAACAGCTTACTAATGTTTGTCATTTGTAATATTTTTAGATGGACAGATGCAGATGTGATGAAGATGATATCTTTATGAAAACAGTTTAAAACAAACAGCCCATTAAAGTCAAAGCCCAAGTGACGGTGTGTGACGTTCATACAGAAAACAATCTGAAATATTTAGATTCACACACGTTCAGGATTTACAGTGAAAGGTTTAGGCCTCATTTTCCCCAAATATGGATGAGAAGCAGCAGCTATTAAATGAAATAATTTAAAATCACCATGAGACGAGCTGCGGTGAGGTCAGGAACCAACGGGATCAGAACCTTCAGCTGGCGAGCTTCTCCTATAGAACCAGCCGGAAAATATTGACCTCATACTTAGTTTACTATACAGCTGTTTTAGCCTTTGAATCTACAAATGATTATATTTTTTATACATTAATTATGTGAACGTTTATGAAGCATTCACTCTACTGTGATCCATTTTTCTTCCGTACCTTTTTCAGCATCTTCCTCGTTCCAAAGATTTTTGTGCTATTTCAACAAATCAAATATTAAAATGTTCAGCTCTTTCAGGAGAAGGGTGCTATGACTTTTGGTTTTGGTGCAACTTTAGCTTTTTGAAACATTTAGCCTTTTTTTGGGGTCATTTTTTAATAATTGAAAATGAATTGAGCTCATTTTACATCCTTCATATCTTTAGACGTGTTCAAAACCTTTTACTGCTCCATTCACATTTTGTTCTGCTTCGACTTCTTTCAGCTTCCTTGTGCAAATTTAAACTTTTTGCAGCTAATTTCAGCTGTTTTCAGATAATTTCCACATTTTTGCTGCTCATTTCTGCTTCTTTCTGCCAAATTAGGTAAGCATGTTCTTTCTGCTTTCTTCTGGTAATTTAAACTTCTTCTAACTTTTCAGCTAGCCTTTTATTATTTTTAGCTAATTTCAGCAGTGTTCAGATAAATTCAAAAATTTTCATGTTAATTTCTGCTACTTTAAGCCTAATTAACTTTTTTATGCTACTTTCAGCTTATGTCCCTTTCAGCTTTTTCTGCTAGTTCAGCTACTATTTAACTCTTTTGATGCAAATTTTAACATTTTCAGCTAATTCCACATTTTTTAGCTCTTTTCAGCTCTTTCCACTTATGGTAGTTTAAGCTTTTTTTCCCCTTTCAGTTACTTTTCAGCTATTATTTGCTAATTGCAGCTTTTCTTTTTATTTAATTTCCTAATCTTTGCACTTATTTCTGCTTATTTAAACATAATTCAGCAAATACGTGTCCTTTCCGTTTTCTTCTGCTAATTTAGGCTTTTCTTCCATTTCAGAATAAAAAAATGTTCAGCTTATTTCAGCTGTTATTAGCCAATTTCAGCTTTTTTTCAGCAAGTTCTTCTGCAATAAGCATTCACACTGCATTTTTGCAGGAAATGCAACACCTCTAGTTTTGTTTAAATCATGTTCTGTGTCTCCTGGTTCCTTTCTTTTTTGGTGTCTACCCCTGGATCCAGATGTTCCTGCCTGGTGTTGTGTGTTATTTATTGCTTAAAAAAAAAATCACCATTTGTTATGTTTATCTTCTCCCTCCAGCTGAACGTGTGGGCTGACTGAGGCAGATGACCTTCACTTCCACCTTCTTGTATCAGAAATCTGTTTTTTGTTAAAAAAAAACACTCTCTCCTTTCATCAAGTTCACAACAAAATTGCATGTGTTGGTCTTATTAATGACATATTTGACCCTAAATGACATGTCACAAATTGGCTTCAAATAATAAACATAAACATTTTAGTTGCAATAAAATGTCTTTACGTTCAAGTCTTAATGCACTGTTTGGATGTTTGTTGTGAATTTAACAAGGAACGAAGCACTGCGATCCATGCGTAGCTACAAAATCTTTCTCCTATTAGTCAGTATTAATACAAATCAGTATAATACAAATGTATAAAAGAGTGTTTTGATGTGTAACTTCTGTTGGGAACAGTGAGGCCTGAGTCAAAGTCCGGACAAAAGGATGGACTAAAGTTCTGGAGAAACAAGTGAAAAAGTGTAAACTGGTGCTCAAACTACACGACTGGTCCATAAGAATCTGTGGGTTATCTGTGGGAGCGGAGTTTTCATGTTGCTAAATGTCGGTGTCACATATCAGGAGTGATTTAATTTATTGTTAATAAATTCAGAGTTGGAGACACCGTTCTCCTCTAATCTGTCACCAAACTGTTTTTTTTTTATCCGTACACAGACAACCTGCTCTGGTGGCTTCAAACGTAAGAAAAGAGATGAACTGTGGCAGCAGCACCGAGGTCTGAGGAGGGCCATAAATTAGTCTCCATGCAGTTTAACCTCAGAGTGGCCATGTTCCTGCAGCAGCAGCTGCTTTCAATCCACTCCTGACCACCTACATGGAGCGAGCTGCTCGCATCGCCCCCGCTCCGCTCCCCACCACACAAAATGATGTTGGAAACAAATTCACTAATGTTTGAAAAGTCTAAACTGATGAACTCTCATATACGTAGTTATACTTCTTGTACGTGGTGTCTGACCTCTTCACTGCTTGGACGGCCTTCACTCATGAACATCACTGGATGCTGTGTTTCATGGAATCCTGTTTTTGTGGGGATGGTTGTGTTTGGTTTGGAGAACAAACACTTGAAGTTCTGCTATTTTAGGAAAACTCCCCCAAAACAAATCAGGACATTTAAACGGTGAGCTCTGTCACCACCAGCTGGAGGGAACTGAACATTAAAACAACTGCTGCAGTCTGTTCCAAAAAGAGAAATATTGTGATTAATGACAAATATAAATTCTCGTGTAACATTTTCTTTGAAGAAATGTCCATCACAAATTTAAATTTGTTTCTGTCGGATTGCCTTATTGTTGCTCATTTACACAACGGTGCGTTTAATGACTCAACCTGCATCTTTAGCATTGTCTTCAATATTTAGAATTGTGGGATCACATCACACTTCTGTTATACTGTACAGTAAGTTTTTTGGTACACAACTTATTTAGCTATTTTTGTGTTATTTCAATAATTCATATTTCAGAATGTTCAGCTCATTCCTGCTGAGACTTTTAGTATTTATACAATTTAGACTTTTGAAAGATTCTGCTTTTCTCATTGAAAATGAACGGAGCTCTCTCCACATCCTTCAAACCCCGTTTACATTTTTCTGCTCATTTCAGCAACTTTAAAAAAAAAAAATCAATTCTGCTCATTTCAGCTACATTTTTTTTAAATATTTTTCTGCTCATTTCAGCTACTTTTTAAAAATAAAAATTCTGCTCATTTCAGCTACTTTTTTTTTTTACATTTTTCTGCTCATTTCAGCTACTTAAAAAAATCTGCTCATTTCAGCTACTTTTTTACATTTTTCTGCTCATTTCAGCTTTTTATTTTATTTTACATTTTCTGCTCATTTCAGCTACTTTTTACATTTTTCTGCTCATTTCAGCTACTTTTTACATTTTTCTGCTCATTTCAGCTACTTTTTACATTTTTCTTCTAATTTTAATGCCTTTTTGTTATTCATTTACCAATTTCCTCCTTTAGTGATTCCATCTACAGTATTATCTTTATCCACTTCTTCCTTTTCGGGTCACTGGTGCCCATGTCCATCAGTCACTGTGCAAGAGGCGGGGGACACCCTGGCCTGGACAGGTCTCCAGTCCATCTCAGGGACACAGAGACATACAACCGTTCACTCTCTCACACTTACACCTGGACAATTTAGCTACTAATCAGCCTAACATGCATGTTTTTTTATCTGTGAGAGGAAACTGGAGAAAACCCATACATGCACGGAGTGAACATGCAAACTCCACCTAGAAAGGTTCCTGGCTGGGATTCAATCCAGCAACCTTCTTGCTGAGGCGGCAGCTCAACCAACTGAGCCATCTTTAGTAATTCTGCCAATTTCAGATTATTTTTTTTGGTCATCTATTCAACCTCTCTACTTTTTTCAGTTTATTTTGTTCTGCTTTCAGTAAATGTCTGTTCAAATTAAACTCCCATTAAGTGTTGAGGGATGAAACCTTGTCAGACTGGTTTCTGCAACATTCTGACAGGAAATGCTAATTTTCTAGTTATAAAATCTTATTGACCTGGAGGTAAACTTAATTTATGAGTAAACAAATTTTATTTTCAAAACATAGTTTAATTTTGAAATGAAGATTTCTCCTTTAATAATAGTCAATTATCTTAAAATGCTGTAGAAATGACACCAAGCCGTAATGTTTTCTGTTCAACGAGATGGATTTGTGACAACGACACAAACACGACCACATCGGGGGTCAGTTTTTCAGAGTTTATTGTAAAAGACAAAACAAAACAGGAATTAATGAAACAGCTGGGGATGTTTTTGGTTTTGCATTTCTTATTTGTCTTTCTCCTTTTGCTCCTTTTCTTTTTTGTCTTTTTCAGCCTTGGCCTCTTCTGCCTCGTGACGTTTGATGAGTTCCTCCACCTCCTTCTGTTTCAGCACCTTGATTTTTGTTTTTCCATCTTCACGCGTCAAGGTGGCGATCTCAACTGTAAGGGTCAGCACGACACACATCTTGTGTTCATGTTTTGATCAGGGCAACTGAAAATCTTAAAATCTACCTTAAATTATAGACGAATGTGTGCAATATTAGTTTATTAGAGCTCCTATGTGACAGAACAACAAAGGCTCTGATGAAACAGAAGATTGTTTCAACCTTACCTTTCTCCGCTGAGAGCTTGCTGACATCCATAGTTTTGTTGAGGACTTTGACGGCTAAAGCCAGAGCAGAAGAAAGGGTCATCTCCCCCTCTTTGTAGTCCTGCTTCAACATGGAGACTGCAGCCTGACGCCAAAACATCCACAAATCAGACATCAAGCAAGGAACTACAGAATTACCGGTAGTCTGAAATTTTGACTTGACTTTTGCTCAAACAGCTATGATTTATTGAAAACTAAACCAAATCTCATGAGATTTCTCAAATCTGGTAACGGTTTCCTCCAATCACCAAAAAAGAAAGAATGGAGCTACAAAAACATTGTAATTTCACACCGCCTGTGTAAGGTTGGTACAAACTTACAGCACTGTTGTTGCCAATGCAGGTTGCTTTCCAGCCTCCATAGTTGCCGCTGGGGTCACTCTGGTACAGCTGGAACCCGTAGTGTTTGTCCCAACCGATGTAGAGCAGAGAGACACCGAATGGTCTCTTACCTGTGAAAACAAACGGCACAGGTGAGCCCCACAACATGTAGACTCAGACTGGACACCTCCAGCAACATGAAGCAGATGGGGTCAAACCTCCGAACTGTGTGTAGGCTTGCTTGATGTCACACAGAGCTGTCACCAGCTGCTCACAGGGTATTGGTTCCTGGTACTGCAATAAATACCTGGAGAGAAGTGGAACACAGCTGTCATGGCACATTTTGAGAAGTTATACGTGAAACGAGTTTCAAACCACAACTTAAAACAAATCTAGCTTGTTGCCATCTACGTTATTAATCCTCAAATTTCAACAAGCTATGTATAATTTTGAAGCTTTTGAGCTGGACCATTTGAAAATAAAATCTCAGCACTGGAAAAACTCTTTGTTGTGATTCAATTTGTCAATACGAGTTACATAAAATGGAAAAAATAAATAAAGTCAATAAAAGTGGTCGGCTGAGCTTCTTGTAGCACTCACCTCTGTGCAATTAGCCGCAGCTCGTTTGTCAGTACGTTTGCATCCGACGTGATCCCAGCAACACTGCACGCCATATCTCTAAAACAGTGAACACAGTCAAATTAACCTCCCTCTCCACAAATAAGAACGAACACTTTACTGTCAGAAAGCTATAAAGTCACACACTCGTTGAGCTTGTAGATCTTCTCGGAGAAAAAAACCTCATCCAGCAGTTTGTGGATGTTGCGTCTCTCTGCAGCTAGCAGCACTCCATCGTTGGCCAGAATCCCCAGGCACGTTCCAGCATGACCGATAGCCTCCATGGCGTACTCCACCTGGTACAGGCGTCCTGTAGTTTACAGGCAATGGGTTTATAGTAAGCAAAATTAAAAACTTCTTAGGTTAGTTAGTTAATAATATGTTACAAAGTTTAATTAGTGACCAAAAGCTTAATAAGATTGCCAAACTGAAGCTTGACTTCAGTGTTTTACCATAAGAAAAACAAAACAACAATAGTACCAACATTTCTCTTTGCAAATGTTTTCAGATTTGTAATGCAGTTCAAATCACAAATTTAGTTTGTCAGTAGTTGAAGCTTGTTCTATTTATTAAACAATAAGTGTTGAGTCCATTTAATATAGTTCAGCGTGGTTAAGAATTAAATAAAACCAGACTTGCCTTCAGGTGAAAATATGGTTGTCCGAGAGTCATATCTGCGAGACTAAACAAAAACAACATTATAAACAAGTTACAACTGATAAATATATTAATACAAATAAAATACTAGGAATTGTTGCAAGATATAAATGTAAGGCAGCTACTAACCATTTTCTCAGGTCACTGGGTGTATCATGAAAAACAAAAAAGGCGAGTTATTTATTGTGTTAAGAGCAGATATCGGGAGGAAAGAACATTAACTATTTTTATTACTATAACTGTCAGAACATCGCTAAAGACACAAGTAAAAACGCATTAAGTATTAAATTTACCCCCAATAAATGTAAGAAAAGGCTTCATAAAACATATAACACAGATTATCTCTGTTGTAGCTAAGTGCTGCACCAGAATGAATCTGCAATATCGCAGCGTGCTAACATGCTAACCGACCACTTCCTATGTAAAGTCTTTTAGTAAGACTAACCACACGACACAGGAAATAAAACGATGTGTAGTTAAAACCCAGCACAACAGATATTTCGGCATTACTTCACTGTTACCTGAAATTAAACCGTATAACTTGTCGCACGGTTACAAAAGACTGGAAGCTCCGCTGCTACTTTCAGTTTGATATTTTTCCTCGCATGTCCACCGGCGGCGTCCCGTCAGGAAACATGTCGCTCAGCAGCGCCACCTGTTAGCGGGAGGACCGATCAATTTGTCAAAAGATGTACATGTATCTGTAAAGAACATGATGAACTATAAAAGATAAATAACTATTTAATTCTAGGCACATTGTAAATGCTTGGATGCTCGTGCTTCTAAAAGCGACCAGAATAAAATCTAAGAACAAAGTTAATGTTTTATCAGAAGGTGGCGGTAATGCATCTAAAAGGATACCACCAGCTACCGAAGAAGAAGAAGAGTGCTTGCACCTGATTGGTTGACTGGGCAGCATGGCGTTTGAATGGGAGCAGGAAGAGTAGGCCACTGAGGAGGTTATTCGTCATTTAGTGAAGTTTGCTAGAGTTACAAGGGTTCAGATCACAGTAAGGCTTGGTTCGAGGACCCTAAATGTATCCAGTGTATGTCTTATAAATAAAAAAATTGTTTTGTAAAGGTAGGTCATAATTTGTTTATTTTCAGCAATGCTAATGCTAATTCTTGTCAACCGAACACCGGTTAGCCAGTCATGCGAACATGTTCCGATAGAAGCTAGTATATTTTATAAAACATCCATTTTTTTTAGATGATCGACTGTTTTATTATAATTATTGTCATTGGTTAAATACACGACTATTTCTTTCACCGGCTCGGGAACACCGTGTCCTCTGAACTCATTTGTTTTTGATATTGGGCTGTTGACAAAATCACATTTTTACTGAAACGTCACAAAAACACCACGAATCCATGTTGTCCAAGGCCACTTGTTTTCTTTAGGTCACTAATGTTAGCTTTAGCCTACCGTGACCTTTGATTTTATCATGTTGTAACCAGAGATAAGTGAATTATTACAGCCTTAACCTGCTTTAAATGCTCAGAGATGTTCAGATTAAAGATGGATGCATGTATAATCATGATCATTTGAGTAGATCTCCCGAGAGAATCAACTAATCATGATGATTACAAAATAATGTTAAAAGATTCAGTGCATTACTTTCATAATTACACCGTTTTATTGCAGTTTGAGCAGATGCTCACATTAAAAAAGTGATTGATGTTTGTTTTCTTATTGATTTTTACTCAACTTGTTGGGAGCAGAATGAACTGAATCTGCTCTGTTGGTTAAAAAGTGGCACCAGTAGTTCTTTATCTGTGATCATATACATATTATTAGCTGTCAGAAGACCACTAGAATGTTAAATTATTATTATAATTTTACTGTGGCTGATCAGTGTAGTGGTAAACCATAATCCAGAATTAAATTTTGCAGTTTTCTACCTCAGGAGAAAATTAAATGTTTGAAAAACTCTCTGTTATTTTATACAGTCTGATGAGGGGCCGTCTACAACTGGCAGGATGCAGCAGAAAAGGAACATCCAGATCATTGAGTGGGAGGACCTTGATAAAAGGAAGTTCTACTCTTTTGGGATATTTATGACAATGACCATCCGGGCCACCGTCTACCCAGCGACACTGATCCGCACTCGGTTGCAAGTGCAGAGAGGAAAGTCGCTCTACAGTGGCACTTTTGACGCCTTCTTCAAGATTCTGCGGACGGAGGGAGTTCGAGGCCTGTACCGCGGCTTTATGGTTAACACCTTCACACTCATCTCGGGCCAGGCTTACATCACCACCTATGAGCTGGTGAGGAAATATGTTTCCCAGTATTCGGAGGACAATACGGTAAAATCGCTTGTGGCGGGGGGCTCTGCTTCCCTGGTTGCTCAGAGCATCACGGTACCCATAGACGTGGTGTCTCAGCAGCTGATGATGCAGGGCCAAGGGCAGCACCTCACTCGCTTTCGTCTCACCACCGACTCAGACACTGGAAAGGCAAAAAAGGTTTTTGGCCAAACCAGGAACATTATGACTCAGATTTTTGCTGCAGATGGCTTCCGGGGATTCTACAGGGGATATGTGGCTTCTTTACTGACCTATATCCCAAACAGTGCAGTCTGGTGGCCTTTCTACCACTTTTATGCTGGTAAGCGCCTAAACCAGTGTGTTTTTCCTTTTAACTTGATTTTCACGATGTGAGGTGGGAGCGTCGCAACAGACGAGGCTCAGAGGGAAAATTTGAATTACGGTAGTTTAAATAATTGTGATGTTGTAGTTTTCTAAATATCTGGGTGATATGAATGGTTTTCCCCCAGGCATTATCTAATTATAATTATACTCAGCACTTGTCAAAACAGAAAAAACTGATTGCTTTAGTCAGAATAGGAGGGGGTGATTTAGTTATACACACAAATACAAATTAATTATTTCAAGCATTGTGAGTGCAGTTGTGAAGTATTCGTCTTGTCCAATGCCAACAGAGCAGCTCTCCAAATTGGCTCCCAGTGACTGCCCCCACCTGGTCCTTCAAGCCATGGCCGGACCTTTAGCTGCTGCCACTGCCTCCACCGTCACCAACCCAATGGATGTGGTCAGAGCCAGAGTGCAGGTAGCTCAACATTTAACTTTAATATGTGTGTAATCATGTGTTCAGTTCTGTGGTGGTTGATCCCAACAGAAAACTGACTGGAAAGGCACAGTCTATCATGTTATTTAAATTTATCTATTTATCTGATACACTATAATAGTAATTATTTGGCTTTATAACTTGATACATAACTATGTTATTGTTAAAAAAAATTTATCAGGAAGCTTTTGTTGTCTCGTTCCAAAATATAAAAGCTGTTTCAAGGAGAAAATACAAAAATTAAATAAATGTGGAGGATGGTATTAGGTCATTAGCAGCACCATTTTAGAGGCTGCTGTGGCTGAGTGGTTAGAGCTGTCATCCTCCAATGAGAGTTGGGGGTTCGATTCCACCAGCCGTCATATGTTGAAGTGTCCCTGGGCAAGACACTGAACCCCTCATTGCCTCTGATGTGTGTCCCATCAGTGTATGAATGTGATAAAGCTCTGATTAGTCTCCTTGCAATGATTTGTGAAAGCACTTTACAACACAATCTGTGTCCTCATTTACCCATTCACACAGCACTCTACTATATATGTGCAAGAATAATAAGAGCTTGATCACATTCACACAGCACTCTACTATATACTGTATGTGCAAGAATAATAAGAGCTTGATCACATTCACACAGCACTCTACTATATATGTGCAAGAATAATAAGAGCTTGATCACATTCACACAGCACTCTACTATATATGTGCAAGAATAATAAGAGCTTGATCACATTCACACAGCACTCTACTATATACTGTATGTGCAAGAATAATAAGAGCTTGATCACATTCACACAGCACTCTACTATATATATGTGCAAGAATAATAAGAGCTTGATCACATTCACACAGCACTCTACTATATATGTGCAAGAATAATAAGAGCTTGATCACATTCACACAGCACTCTACTATATATGTGCAAGAATAATAAGAGCTTGATCACATTCACACAGCACTCTACTATATACTGTATGTGCAAGAATAATAAGAGCTTGATCACATTCACACAGCACTCTACTATATATGTGCAAGAATAATAAGAGCTTGATCACATTCACACAGCACTCTACTATATACTGTATGTGCAAGAATAATAAGAGCTTGATCACATTCACACAGCACTCTACTATATATGTGCAAGAATAATAAGAGCTTGATCACATTCACACAGCACTCTACTATATACTGTATGTGCAAGAATAATAAGAGCTTGATCACATTCACACAGCACTCTACTAAATATGTGCAAGA
>JBBPBX010087162.1:0-14758 GCA_038048925.1 Garcialebias charrua
GTTGGGAGCTGGTAGGCATTCTACCCATTTGGTAAATGCACAAGTTACCGTGAGAAAATATTTATTTCCTCTAGAGCTCTTAGTGAGTGGTCCAACCCAGTCGATCTGGAGGTCAGACCATGGGAATGCAATGCCTCTGCTTTGCAGTGGTGCTCTGTGAAGTGGTCTGGTTGGCTGAAACTGGCCACAGACCACGCACCCTTCAATGTAGTCCTTGACATCCTTCTTCATTCCAGGCCAATAGGCAATTTGTTTTAATGCCGTCAGCGTGGCTTTATCTCCTTTGTGTCCTGCGGACGGGAGATCATGGGCATGAACTAACATCACCCCCCTTTGGTCATGGGGAACCACGAACACAGGTGAGGACGTTGGTCCATGAGCGAAAGTTAAGATGCCCTTGATTAGTTTTAGCTGTTTGCGCAGCTGATAGAGGACCTTAAGGTCTGGATCGGAATCCAGGTCGTCTTTAGACGGACTATTTTTGTTCGGATCAGTCAGGTACAGTATCATGGAGTTGATAGCAGGATCCGACTTCTGTAGTTGGATGATGTCTGGGTCAGTCAGTGCGGGTCGTACAGAGACTGCGTTGTCAGCAGGTCTGGTTGCGGCCTGTGCACGTGTGACTGCCATAACCCTGACTGAAGGTTGTGTTTGCAGAGTCTCGATTAACCAGGAGGGGTCGAAGGACCATAGAGGACCTTCGTCGGCTCCTTCCTTGGCTAAGGAATCTGCAATGTCATTGTAGTGCTTGTCATCGCCTGGGACTCTAGAATGCCCTGGAACTTTCTTCCAGTAGATCTGTAAGTCGTGTGATGTCACCAAGTGATCACACGCTATGAAAAGCTCTTTGTGTTTGACCACTTTTCTGTCGCTTGTTAGGAAACCGTTCTGTTTCCACACAGCGAGGTGACAAGCGAAACTCAAACGAGCATAGTTAGAGTCAGTGCAGATGACTAGCGTCTTGATGGAGCGTTCTACTACCATCTGGAGAGCTATTAGGATTCCTGCAATCTCAGCATACTGAGAAGTCTGAGAGCCTAATTTGTAGCTGAAAGTTATCTGTTCTTGGTCTTGGAGGAGAACTCCTCCAACACCTGCCCTACAGATTTTGTCGCGGAGGAATGAAGATCCATCCACGTACAATGTTGTCATATCTTTGCAGATATTGTCATCAAAGAAGTGGTGATTCGGGTCTTCAGTTACTGGGGTTTTTACCTCAACCGGCGGCTGGGTGGCTGGTACATCTTGTGTACACTTCTGGCAGATTGCCAAGTCCGTCCCCAGATGAGACTTCTTGTTTTGACCATAACGTATGTCTAGGTTAAAACTTTGAAGCGCCATGAGCCACGTTGCAACACGTGAGTTTGTCACCACACCATCTCTGATGCGTTCACTGTTAAGAAAGGTCACTGGCTGGTGTTGTGTTTCCACAATGATTTTCTGTCCACCAATGTAGCTGGAGAAATGTTTAACTGCCCACACTGTGGTCAGTAAAGCTTTCTCACAGTCTGAGAATCTCAACTCGGGGCCTGCCATCGTTTTGCTGGCGTAGGCTACTACACGTTTGTCTCTGTCGTGTATCTGGTACAGACCTGCACTTATGCAATGAGCTGAGAAGCCCACTTCCAAGTAAAACTCTTTGTTGTAGTCTGGGTAGACTAAACAAGGGGCTGACTTGATCCTGTTTATAAGAGCGTCCATTGCCTGTTGCTGTTTGTCAGTCCAAACAAATGGTACGTCTTTTTTAAGGAGTTCAGTCAGTGGTTTCGCAAGGTCCGCATAGTTTTCGATGAATTGGTTCGAGTAGTTACACACGCCCAGAAAACTTTGTAGTTCTTTGAGATTGGTGGGGACTTTGAGATTGTCGAGGCCTTGGGTGCGAGTCAGCTGTGGTTGTACTCCGTCAGGACCTACAAGTAGGCCAACGTAGTCCACTTTGGTTCTGCACCATTGGCATTTTGACAGTGATATTTTAGCACCAGCAGTTGTCAGCTGATTCAGAACGTGGTCGATCTCAGCCAAATGTGAGTCCAGTGTTGGCTGCCTCAAAAGGACATCGTCCACGTAGATCAGTGTCCCACGCTCGTGGGCGTCTGGACATGCTTTGTTCAAGAAGATGTTGAACTCTGCAGGTGAGTTAGCGTAGCCAAAGGGACACCTGTTAAAGGTGTACTGACGGCCACCAAAAGTGAAAGCTAGTTTGTACTGGTCCTCGGCGCGCACAGGGATGGTCCAAAAACCAGAGGCGACGTCGAGAGTCGAGAAGTACTTACCATTGGTGACCTTGGGCAGTTCCTGTTGGAGTTGCGTCATAGGCCATCTGGATAAGGGAACTTGTTTGTTTAGCTTTCGGTAGTCTATAGTGAGTCTCCACTTACCATTTGGTTTTAACACCGGCCATAAAGGCGCAGAGTAAGTGCTGTTACAGTATCGGATGATACCTTTTTCTAACAGGTCATTAATGATTTCTCTGATAGGTTGATGTGCTGCCAGAGGAATCTTGTACTGTCTGACAAATGCAGGGGGAGCATTAGGCGGGGTTGGGATGCTCACTGTGTGGAGCGTGGTCAACCCACAATCCATCGAGTCAGTTGAGAATGATTTCTCATATTTTAGAAGAACTTTGCGAAGTTTGTCCCTTTCTTCATCAGTTTTCAGGGCCTTAGAACCGACCTTGACGCGCTCCGAGAGAGTCCGTGTTTGTTCAACAGCTGCAGTGCTGTGTTACTGAGCGTAACTAAGTTGGCCTGTCTAGGTGTGTTCGCCGCATGTTTCAGAATTTTGGGAAGTTAATTTGTAGCGTTTGAGTTGTTTTAAGAGTCTACAAAGTTGTGGTCTGCTGTGCGAGCTAACGTTAGAAAGACGTGTCGTGCTTGTCTGTTTATGAGCTGTGATTGGATGAAACGAGAGCTGTGAGCTGTCAATCACTCGTAGCGAGCGCCGATTCGCTGTAGTGGGAACGCACGCCGCTGCGACCAACCCACTTTGTCGTCATTTCCGGTACTTCATTGGTCGAAGGTAAGAAACTACATTTACCTTGAATGCTTGGAATGAACTACAAACGCTGTGATTGATTGGTTGACGTCACTTATCTGTGTAGCGAGCTCCGCCTCGCTCAGCAGCAGTAGAGCTGGTGACGCGCTGCGTCGACCCGCCTATTTGTGTCGTCATTTCCTGGTGCATTTCGGGTGACAAGCAGTTCACACGCTGACAGAACAAACTGAGTTTCACTGAGAGTTTAAACACTCATTTCAAGCCATCTAAACTGTCTAACAACATAGATTTGTCTCTGACAAGAACGTGGTTCGAGCGTTTATCACTGACACACTAGAAACTAATTCTGAAAAGGTTGTTTTTAGTTTAAATACTGAATAAACAAATTCAGTCTCCTCGTGATGACATTAGACTCGAAGCTGCCCCCTGTTGGTTAAAAGACGTTGACAGATGAGCTTTCTCAAAAACATCATAAAAAAGTCAGCATTTTTATGGTGAGTTACCAGCTTTTAAAATTGTTCTGTACACTAACAAAAAATCCTGTTCATTTTAAATGAAAAGTTTAAAATTTTACAGAGGCACAGACAAACATTTTTGCTTATTTTAAATACAAAAGAATTTAAGATAGCAAACAAAAGTACACTTCTCACTCCAGATACATTCTCTTGGAGCAAAATTAAACAAATCTGCTAAATTTTGATTCAAACAAAATCAAAACATAACGATGGCAGACGATGAAGAGGTAGATGTGGCGCTGGTCACAGACTCAGGTGCAGACCCAACGGTGAATCCTCCTGATTCAGATCCTGAATCAGATCATGAACCAGACCCTGAATCAGATCCTGAATCGGACAAAGAGTCAGATGCAGAACCAGATCCAGAACCAGTGGACCCTGATCCTCAAGGCCCGGATCAAAAGGCTGAAGTAGGTGGGCCAGACTGGATTGATAAGGTTTTGGGGCAGCTTGCTAAAATATTCACAAATTATGGTAAAAAGGTGCCTGAAATGACTCCACTGACATTAAACGCTGAGCTAGAAAAAGTGGCAAGCGGTGGCTCGAAAAAGGAAGCAAAAAAGGTCAGTATGGAGCGCTTAGCAAAGCTGGCCCTGTTACTAAAGGCAAGGTTGGACCAGGAAGTCAGGGAAAATTCAGCTCTAGAGCATGATTTGAAGCGTGAACAAAGCAAACGTAAGGCGGAAAGATCAACATTAAATGTTGATTTACAACTAGCTCGAGCTGAAGCTGACAAACTGCAGGTGGAGGTTCAGTCACTAAAACAGTCTCAGGCGAACGATAAGACTCAACTAGTTTGCGATCTTAAACAGGCTGAGATTGAACGTTTAACTAAAAGTTTACAGGAGACAGGGGAGATACGGAATGACCTCATGAAATGCCAAGATCATACTTTAAAGTTATACGAGGCGACCAAACAGCAAATTCTCAGGATTAATGCTCAACATGATGCGGCCGTTCTTGAAAAAGAAGAACTCCACAGTCGGTGTTGTGACTTACAACGCGAGTCTATAGACAACCGAGCGGCATTAAAAGAATGCAGGGAGAAGCTGGCCTCAACTGAATACAAATTAAACCAAGAAAAGAAAAAACGTCTGGCATTAATTAAGGGTCAGTCTCTAGATGAGCCCAGACCTCCAACACCACCGCCTAGCCTAGAACACCAACACCACCGCCTAGAACACCAACACCACCGCGCCGTCCCTTAGGGCCTCTAAAACCGACGATCCCACCGGATGCACCGGTAAGTGGATCTGATAAAAACCCACAAATACCTCTATCAATGGCTGAACTACGGAATATGGCTAAAAGCATTCAAACCTTCGCTCCTGGCCCGATGGGCTCACATGAAACCAAGATCTATCTCGATGACCTTGATTTCCAGCTTCAACGCTTCCCAGAAGCTACAGCTGATGATAGAATCTGTCTGTTAAGGTTAACATCGGACAGGACGGTGCATGCTTTTATGAAGCGTCAACGAGAAGCAGTGATGAAAGACTACAGTCTTCTCTGTGCTGCGCTGATAAAGGAGTTTACTCCTTGCACGGGGCCCGATGGCATCATAACAGCAGCTAACATCAAGCAAGGTAGGAATGAACACCCAAGGTCATATTATGACCGAATATTCCGTGCCTATTTCGGGGACAGATGCGAACCTGAAATGGAGGAGGAGGTAGGGTTTAAGTATATTTTCAGCCAAAACCTCTGCCCTGACATAAGGGAGAAAGTTCATGTCAGCGCGAACTACAAACGGAGGTCCATCGATGAAATAAGAGAGTGTGCGATAGATGTTTTTACAGGTCGCACACCAAACAAAACACCCTTTGAGGTGTGCCCGGGTGAGATGGTCAAATCCAACTCACTAGAGCTGGAAGGGGCGCGGAAAACGACTCCTTTTCATACAAAAGGTGAGAAAAAACAGAATTTTCGACCTGACAAAACACGTAGCGAAGGTGTCCGCTGGAACTATGACCCGAAGTGGCTCAGACAAGACCCAGAGGTCGGAAGACGATATCAAAAGGGGGGTGCACGTCCTAAGGATAAGAAAGATGGTCACAAGAGTAAACCATATAATAATGGGTGGTCCCGACAGGAACCCCCAAGTCAAGGACAAGCCCCTCCTACCCCTCGAACAGAACAGTCCGAGACAGGCAAAAAATCGCAAAAGTTCCAGAGGAAAGGCCGTAGCCCTCTGTCCCCAGAAGACATGGAGAGCATACGTCAGATGTTCGAAGTGTGGGGTAATACAAAAAATGAGAACAAACCTGGTGTGATGTGTAGCACTATCATTGATAGTAACTCTGAGCACACAAATAACATCAATGCCACAATTGATGACAATCACCAAGATACTGTTGGTCAGGCCCCTGGCAATCAGGGTAACGACAGTCAACAGAACGTTAAATGTATCCATGACATAGTTGTTACCATGGGCGTAACAGCCGCGGGGTACGCGTGGGACATGTCCCCCGCACTTTCCATATCTGTGCCCTCTGTCCCCCGCACTTTTTTGAACCATTACAACTGTCTAATCTACTAATAAGATGCGGTAACTCGTTTTTCCGAACTGTCTTTAAACGCACCATGAACGGCACACGCTTATTGGCCCGCCCTCCGAGCAGAAGCGGAACCAATGCTCATGGCACATACCGATACCAGCCTTGTTTACGTATCGATCCAACCCTTGATGCACGTTGGCTTCAAACTATGGGATGGATTTCCTGAACGGAGGCGTGTCTCATGAACCCAGAGTAACAAGACCCGCCTCACATTCAGGAAATCCAGTTCATAGTTTGCAGGCAGCTACAAGCGTGAGGGGCTGACTGAGTACTCTGTTGGGTTTGTTTTGGCATCGTTTTGAAAGAGCGGGTCGTTTGTTTATGGATTGTTTACATGGAGCTGGTCACAATTGGTTATGGATTGGACGCTTGTTTCTGTCGCAAGATCGGTCAACTCGGATGTCCCGTGAAGAAACACGGTTTTTAATTTTAAACTCACTTTGAAAGTAATTTTCATTAATTTATCATTTTGTTTGCTAAAAACTAACATAGTTGAATGATACAAGATATATATGTTGTGTCACTATATGCTGCTCATGCTGACTCATCATTAATTGCTCGCGCTTATATAGTTTTACCGGCTCTGACTGTCGCTTGCGCCAACTGCACCTGAACGTAACATCCGCCTTGACGTAACATACGTGGAAGGGGGAGCGTGACAAACTACCTACCACTCGCATTACTGCTCGACTGAAAAACAAGCACAAATAAGCGACTCAATGTCCGCGAGAAGCCCAAAAAAACGCCACAAGCGGCTGATCAAATTTGAAAGCGACTCCAGGGAAAAACAAGCCCAATGCCGCTTGAAATAAGCGGACTTGGCAACTATGCTCAGTAGCCCCGCCTCCTTAGGCTCGCCTGCCTGTGTGTGGATGTAACCTGACACCTTCACAGCCGTTTTATGAGATCGTTCAGCGCACAGATACAGTTTTAGACAAAAACACGAGACATTATATTCACCAGCTAAACTATAGAAATGTAGTTTATATAGCAAAAGTATTTGGACATTTTAATAGCGACATAAGAGGCAGGAATTTTTTTTTTTTTTTTTTTTTTTTTTAATAAAAAAAACAAGTACAAAAAAAACTTACAATGTCAAACAAGGCTCGAGACTTAAGGCATGCATAGCATAAAAGAGAATAAAGGCACATAAACAAAAACAATAATGAGTTTTGGGCAGCTTACAACAGAAATTCGTTACAGATTGTTTTAGTTTTTAAAGCTTTGGCATTAGTACAATACTTTAAAGTAGATAAGTAAGAGGAAATATAATTAGAAAACACTATAAATCTAGGTTTTAGCAAGGAGAATTTACAACTGTGGATGTAAAATTTGGCTAAGAGTAGTATTAAATTTACAACAAAAACTTTCTCACTTGAAATATTTGGACAAAAGAAACCAAACAGTATAATTTTAGCATCAAATGGTAGGTCAATTTCTAACTTTCTATTTACATACATGAAAATGTCTTTCCAGAACACCTGAGTATGAGAACAGTCCCAGAAGAGATGGATGATGGTCTCCTCAGAGCTGTGGCAGAGTGAACACATTGGGTCTACGTTTGGACGGTACTTGGAGATTATATAGTTTACAGGATAACATTTATGCAGAATCTTTAGGGACACTTCTCGAATCTTATTAGTTATAAAGTATTTTCTAGGTAACAACCAAACATCTTTCCAACAGATATCATTAAATAAATTATCCCAGAAGAATATAGAAGCAGGTTTACTAATGCTGTCTCTAATTATTAATTCTCTAATACATTTGTTATTAGTTTTTTCACTTAAAAAAGGGTCAGAGTTACCAATGAATAATTCTTCAGTTAAATAGTTCGTGCTGTTGTGTACAGGATTTGACATCAACATTTTCACACCAGATGGAATTGCATCAAAGACAATTGCAAATTCTTTTGGTAGTACTGGAAAGTTATACGTTGTTAAAAATTCACTGTAAGAGTAAGTGTTGCCATCTTTGTTGAATAACTGATGTACATGAACTATTCCTCTGTCAAACCAATTTTTAAAGAAAATAGATTTATGTTTAAAACAAATGTCTTTGTTATTCCAGATATAGTATTTGTGTGGAGAGAAATTGTGTTTGTGAACCAGAGTCCAGCATAAAAACAGCTGTTTGTGGAAATTGGAGAGTTTGATCGGGATTTTGTCAATGTTGTAATTACACCTTAAAATAAAAGACAAACCACCCAATGCTTCAAATACATGTGTTGAAATGAAGTTCCACAAAGAGTTTGGATTTAAGAGATATCTTTTGATCCATTTAATTTTAAAGGAGGAGTTTAGAGTCTGTAAGTCTAATACATTAAACCCACCAGAGCACAGCTTATTTATCATAACATTTTTTCGGATTAGATCAAAGTCAAAGTCAACTTTATTGTCAGATCTGCAATATGTACAGTGCAGGACATACACAGGACCGAAATTGCGTTTCTCTCAGTCCCTCGGTGCAACAGTAAACATCTAAACATTGAAACACTGAAACATATAATAATAGACATAAGCATAAAATAGTAAACCTAACACTGTCCTGAGTTTTTTGCATAGTGGTATAAGAGTATGAAAATTTACACCAACTCTAAAACTAAAACATTAAACATTTAATGAACATAATATTGTCCTGAGTTTTTGCATACTAGTATAAAAAAAAGAGTATAAAAAGTATAACTAAAATAAACTAAAGGTTTCTAGCATTGACATTTGCAAAGTGGCAAAGCAGCGTATGTGTGCTGTTACTTGCCTCGAACCGAGCAAAAAGGGAGTCAGAGTCAGTACATATACAGCACACAGTACTGTATATGTATGAGGTAGTAGTTGATGTTGTTGTAGAGGCAAAAAGTGGCATATGCAGTAAGGCACATTGGGCATCCCTAAATAAGACCGTTCAGAGCACACTGTATATGTACCAGCAGTGGTGTAGATATTAGAGTAGTGTAAATAAATGTAAACAGTAGTAATTACATGTAAGCAGTAGTAATAAAAGTAAACAGTATTAATAAATGTAAACAGAGAATGTAAACAGTATTATGATTATAGGCAGTGATGTAATACAGACATTAGTGCAAGTATGAGAAGTAGTGCAAACTGTATGAGCACATGACCGAGAGTTTAGTGATTAACCCGTTTGATGACACAGAGTCTAGTGTTAAAAACTTTGTGTTGAGTGATAATATGTGAGAAAGTTTTAGTGTTAAGGCAGTTCAAATGGGAGGGGAGGCAGAGCAGGCAGAGTGTTTAGCATTCTGACTGCCTGATGAACAGAGCTGTCTCTCAGTCTGCTGGTTCGAGCCTGGAGACTCCTCAGTCTCCTCCCTGATGGCAGCAGTCTGAAGCAGCTGTGTAGTGGGTGTGTGGGATCACCTGCCATGCGGTGGGCTTTCCGATTGAGGCGTTTGCTGTGTAAGTCCTGCAGTGAGGGCAAGGAGGTGCCCACGATCTTCTCAGCTGCTCTCACAATGCGCTGGAGGCTCTTGCGGCATGATGCAGTACATGCACCAAACCACACAGTGATGCAGCTGGTCAGGACACTTTCTATGGCACCTCTGTAGAAGGTGCTCATGATGGGGGTTGAAGCTCCAGCCCTTTTCAGCTTGCGGAGAAAGTAGAGACGCTGGTGAGCCTTCTTTGCCAGTGCTGCAGTGTTCCTGCTCCAGGACAGGTCCTTTGAGACGTGCACTCCCAGGAACTTGGTGCTGTCTACTCTCTCCACTGCGGTGCTGTTGATGGTCAGAGGGGGATGTTGGGCATCCCTCTTCCTGAAGTCCACAACAATCTCCTTTGTCTTCTCCACGTTGAGAGTGAGATTGTTGTGTCCGCACCACAAGGCCAGGCGGCTCACCTCGTTCCTGTAGTCCGTCTCATCGTTGTTGCTGATGAGACCTACCACTGTTGTGTCGTCCGCAAACTTGATGAAGTGGTTGGAGCTGTACGATGGTGTGCAGTCGTGTGTTAGCAGGGTGAATAGAAGGGGGCTCAGCACACATCCTTGTGGGGCCCCTGTGTTCAATGTGATGGTGCTAGATGTGTTACTCCCGATCCGTACTGTCTGTGGTCTCCCGGTCAGGAAGTCTAGCAGCCAGTTACACATTGAGGTGTTCAGCCCCAGACTGTCCAGTTTAAGGATGAGCTGTTGGGGGATGATGGTGTTAAATGCCGAGCTGAAGTCGATGAACAACATTCTAACATAGGAGTCCTTCGTGTCCAGATGTGTGAGAGCTGTGTGAAGGGCAGAGGAGATGGCATCGTCGGTTGAGCGATTAGGTCGGTATGCAAATTGGAAGGGATCCAGGGAGTCAGGGAGGACAGATGTGATGCTTTTCATGACTAGCCGTTCAAAGCACTTCATCAGGATGGGGGTGAGTGCTACTGGGCGATAGTCATTGAGGCATGCGGGCGTTGCCTTCTTTGGGACAGGGATGATGGTGGTGGCTTTGAAACAGGTGGGGACGATGGCCTGGCTCAGTGAGATGTTAAAGATGTCCGTGAAGACCGCTGCGAGTTCCCCTGCACAGTCCTTCAGCACACGACCAGGTATGTTGTCAGGACCAGAGGCCTTCCGGGCGTTAATCTTGATGAATGATCGCCTTACGCTGTCTGAGGACAGCGTCAGCACCTGGCCATCAGGAGAGGGGGGGAGTTTATGTGCTGGTGTGCTGTTACTTGCCTCGAACCGAGCAAAGAACTCATTCAGTTCATTCAGCGCAGAGGCTGAGCTGTCACAGGTCTGGGGGGGTGGTTTGTAGTTTGTGATGGTCTGTATTCCCTGCCACAGACTGCGTGTATCCCTGCTGTCCTTGAAACGGTGAGCTATTTTCCCAGAATACTGCTTCTTTGCCTTTCTGATGCCCCGGTCCAGGTTGTTTCTGGCTGCCCTCAGGCCCACCTGATCTCCCGCTTTGAAGGCAGCATTCCTGGCTCTCAGGAGTCTGTAAACCTCAGCTGTCAGCCATGGCTTCTGGTTAGCCCGAACAGTGATGGTTTTAAGGTTGGTTACATCATCAATGCACTTGGTGATGTATGAACATACAGTGTCTGAGTACTCCTGGAGACATGTGGTGTTGTTTGTGGTAGCAGCTTCTTTGAACATACTCCAATCTGTGGTGTCAAAACAGTCCTGGAGTGCCTCTGAAGACCCCTCTGGCCACACTCGTATCTGCTTGCGGACTGGTTTTGTGACTTTCACCAGTGGCCTGTATGCTGGCTTTAGCATAACACAGATATGGTCAGAAGCACCAATGTGGGGGAGGGGGATGGCTCTGTAGGAATTTTTCATGGTGGTGTAAACCTGGTCCAGGGTGTTGTTTCCTCTTGTTGCAAAGTTTATGTTTCTGTATGTTTTTGGAAGAACACTCTTTAAATCTGCATGGTTGAAATCACCAGCCGTGATGAGAAAAGCATCAGGATGGGCTGTTTGTTGCTCACTGATGTGCAGATATAGTTCATTTAGTGCCTCACCTCTATCTTTGCTGTTGGAGCTTGGGGGGATATATACAGCAACAATCAAAACAGCTGTAAACTCCCTCGGTAAAAAGAACGGTCTGCATTTAATAGTCATGAACTCCACTAAATGTGAGCAGTGTTTGTAGACCACAGCAGCATCACGACACCATGCGTTGTTGATGTAAACACAGAGCCCCCCTCCCCTTCTCTTACCTCCCTCGAGGGTTCGGTCCGCTCTGTAGCATGTTAGCTGCTCCAGCTGAATAGCATGGTCCAGAACGTTGTTGTTGAGCCACGTTTCCGTGAATACAAACACACAACAGTCTCTCACAGTCTTTTGTGTCGTTCGCAGCAGGCGTATATAATCCAATTTGTTGTCCAAGGAGCGCACGTTAGCCAGAACCATGGATGGGATCGCCGGCCTGTGTGGGCTAGCTGCTAGCCTCGCTCTGATCCCTCCGCGTTTACCCCGCTTCTGTTTCCTGTCACGCCGCTTGTGGCGTTTCCATGGCGGGCGCGGTGAAGCGTCACGCCGCTTGTGGTACTTCCACGGCGGGCGCGATGGAGGGAAGGTCGGGGCTGGCTTCCAGAGCAGCTCGCAGTCACGAAGCTGATGTAACTCCACCTCGAGCTCATGTAGCTTCTCCTGGAGTTCGCTGTTTATTCCCAAATGAGCGGTTTTTCCGACATCAAGCAGGAATTCACGGCTATACTTGCGTTCTTGAACACGTAGACAAGACAAAGACGTGCCGGCAAATTGCGGCGTGCAGGACAAGACAGACGAAAGCACCGTGTTGCTGGGAGAGAGAGAAGCCGCAACGTTTGCACGCGCCGCCATGTTGGATTCCAATGAACCGTCAATAGATGAACCTTTTTTTTCCAAATAAAATCAAACAATGTTTTATCCACTTTTGAAATGATGTCCTTGGGAACCTCAAGGGCAGAGGTCGCATACACCAAACTGGAGAGACCTTCAGCCTTAGAAAGTAATACACGACCGGAGATGGATAAATCTCTCTGTACCCATAAATTGAATTTTTTATTAATTACAGTAACAAGGGGATTAAAGTTATCACTTAATCTTTGGTCCTCCTCTTTCATAATATAGATACCAAGGTATTTAACTTTGTGTTTTACTGGAATTCCTGAGATCTCTGTGTCATGACATGTTTTAATAGGGAGTAACTCACATTTAGATAAATTAAGGTTGAGACCTGAGGCTGCAGAAAATTCACCAAGCAGCTCAACAGCACACTTTACTTGAGAGCAATCTTTTAGAAATAGAGTTGTGTCATCTGCCAGTTGGCTCAGACATATTTCTCTACCAGCAATCTGAATACCTTTTATGCAGCTGTTTTTAATGAAATGTGCTAAAATCTCCATAGGAAGAAGAAACAAAAATGGAGAAATTGGACAACCTTGTCTAATTCCACGCTCAACGTTAAATCTGCCAGAGGTTCCATGAGCTAGTTTAATTGAGCTATTGCCTCCAGCATAAAGGGTGCGCACTGATTTCTTAAAGTGCTCACCAAAACCGAACAGATCCAAAGTTTTAAATAAAAAATCATGTTCCAGTGAGTCAAACGCTTTATGGAAGTCAAGAAAGCAGGAATAGCCTATATGCCACGGGTAGTGGTGACGTACTTCCGTTAAAATATGACTCACACGCTTCACTTCCGGCTCTCATCTACTACTGTTGTTGTTAGCGGTAGCTTCTAGAACTAGACCATGTAAAAGACACAAAAGGTAAATTATCTGCGAGCTACTGGTACAACAAGAGAGATTTGTTGTGTGCCGTTGTGACAGCAGGGACAATAGAGCGCTTAGTTTTTTATATTTTAATGCCAGAGTTCGTGGCTAACCGAGTTAGCCTTAAAGCTAACACTCGGTTGTAGCTGGCGTTTCAAACCTCAGAATATTCAAGAGCCAGCATCAAACAGTGGTTAAAAAGGAGCTGTTGGGAGAGAAGCAGGACAGCGAGGAGGAGGAGAACACAACTGCTGCAGCTCAGTAAGAAACACCGCAGTGAAGAAACACGATTATCACTCGACTCCACACCCTGCACTTGTAGATTTAATGTTGGAGTCATGATGAGTGATTTAATAAAAGTTTGTAACTACATACTTTTAAAATAATATTCAGATTTTAACATATGTTTTCTAATCTGTAAATATGTTTGTAAACTCTTAGTAACTTCAGGGCTGTTACACCTCTGAAATATTCTCTGCCGTTTCCTTTAATATGAAACCAGAACTGTTTCACTCCAATTAAACATTTAATTTCCTGAGATGTAATTAATTTATTTTAAAGCATAACTCTCATAAAGAGTTCTCCGTTTGGTTTTTTACTTGTAGGTAAATATGAACACTTGTTTTGTTTTTTCCAGGTTTGCATCATCTGACCTCCTGATGTGTTTATGGGCCATGACTGCTCTGCTCTGCCATTCATGGTCGGTGTTCACCAAGAACTGAGAGGAACTCCCCATCAAGTTCAACTTGTGTTTATTTGTCTTATACAGGTTAACACAGAGTTAACAGTACAATGAAGTGCTCAGGATGAGAAGAGCAGATTTGACTTGCTAAAAATCAAAGAACAAACTACTGTACGTATACTAAAAGCATGCACAGTGAAAAAGTAATTATAATATTCACAAAGTCCTGAAGAGAGACGGATATAACAATGCAGCAGGATGAATTTGAATTAACTACTGCAAGTATTTCAAGCTAGTAATATAAGCTAACATGCACATAAAGTTTTAAATATATATATATATATATATAAATATATACACATACAGTATATATAATAATATATTATTATATATATGTGTATATATTTATATATATATATATATATATATATATATATATTTAAAACTTTATGTGCATATATATGTATGCACATAATCAACATTACACAGGTTGTGTGACAGGTTATTGCACAAGTACTGTAGTGACATTGAGATTTAATTATTAGTTATTACCAGTTGTTCAGTGTTATTTATTGATTATTTAACCACACCACCCCGTCAACTCATACCCTGCAGCCCGTTGAGTTCTTCCTGTTCTTAAATGACCTTGACCTTGGATCAAAGCAACGGGACCTTGCTGACCCGTACGGTGTCCATCAGTCCACGGTCAGACGGATTTTCACAGCAACTTTGTATTGACAGTACTCGGCTCTACCTGAAGAGCAGATACATAAAAATCTACCTGCAGACTTCAAGGACTACCCT
>JBBPBX010087164.1:0-14758 GCA_038048925.1 Garcialebias charrua
AGCGATAATGTGCCGTACTTCCGTTTGACCCCGGAAGTAGAATTTTTGCATTGGCTCCTCGTTGTTTGCTTGCTAATCTGCGCGCATCGTAGAAGTTCTGTTGAAGTTCTGTTTTCTGTTATTTCGAGCTAATATTGTCACGAAGATGTCTTGAGGAGCTCGGGTACCTGTTGCGCTGTTCATGGCTGTATGAATAATCACACGAAGCTGAATTTGTGGCTGCAACTAGTGTGTGTTGAACATGCTCCGAAAACAAAAACCTGCATCCTTCTTTGTGGCTGGGCTACGAGAAACCACCTGAAAAAAGACTCTGTATCCTCCAGATGATCGAGAACACCAGGTATGATTTAAGAGACAGCTTTTAGTGTTATGATTTTATGTAGTCAGTGATTAAATGATACTAATATTTTCGTTCATAACTGGCAAATAAACACACGCACCTATATGTATGCTGTGTGTGCGTTTATTTATACATATCTATCTATATATCTATATATATATATAATATAGGTGTGTGTTTATATATATATATATATATATATATATATATATATATATATATATATATATATATATATATATATATATATATATATATATATAATATAGGTGTGTGTGTGTGTTCATAAATGAACCCTAAAGTTTGTATACTGTACTTTTACTTTCAGATGGGCTTGATGAGAGTGTGGAGCTGCTCAACACCACCAGTCACATGCAGCATGACTGTTGGAATGTGGATTGACATAATGTCAGAACAAACCAACAACCTTATTCTATGGTTGCCCCGTGAAACAATTAAAGCAACATGTTTTGCAGAAAGCTAAAAACTTGGACTCCAGAAGTGAATCATACATGCAAATAACACTGTGAAATATTTATTGGCTGTTTCTCCCTCTGGAATAATCATGTTTATTTCGATGCTTATGGTGGTAAATGCAGTGACAGGTATATAACACAGAACTCTGGGTTTCTGGACTATCTGCGTGCTGGAGATCAGGTGATGGGTGATCGTGGTTTCACAGTGAGGGACCTGCTGCAAGAGCTATGGTGTCAATGTAATCGTTCCAGCATTCACACGCAAAGGATGCCAGCTTATTTCAAGTGAGAAGTGAGAAGACATTAAATGTAAACATTTTTCTCAAACATGTACAGTACTGGTGTACTTGCTGTAAACGTAACACAACTCAACATGTTTTTTAAAGGATGCAATGTTAACTATATTACATTAGAAAAGTATTTGCTAAAATGATTCATTTGTTATGTACAATAGTTGACTGTTAACCTTCTTACAAGGTTAGGTTTTTGTGTGCACTATATCAGTTAATTTTGGATTAAACTACTGTTTCTATCTAAATGTCACTTTTGTCATTATCAAGTTTTTAAAGATCGTTTCCTGTCTATTTCATTATTTGTTTTCATTTACTGTATTTTATTAAAAGTTCTCAAGGTGCTTCATTTGTGAATCAGTAAAGTATTTGTCAAAAGAAATGTCAAGCTCCAGGAGCTCAGTTGGTGTCCAGATAAACATCTTGCAGCTCAAAAGTCCAAAGCAACATCATTGTTAGCTGGACCTGGAGATGTGTAGTTTTAATGCTTAGACTGGGCTTTATGTTTGTTTAAATAAAGTGTCCCAGCTCTCTTAACATAACAGGACCAACCTTGTTAATGTGAAGATACTAATAAGCTTCAGAGCTTTTCAGATTGCTCATCGCTTCGCCATCTGAAGCAACTGTCAAAGTAGCTAAGTATGCTAGTAGCTAAACATGCTAGTCTACGTTATTTTCGGCCACTTCAAGTCGTCCTCCCACCCCTCAACAGCTGTAGGTAGCGGTAAAACAATATCTCCACATTTGAGTTGTGATAGTTTATGTTCCCACATATTTTATGACCTAAAACCTCTGACGAAAACCGGTTAGCGCGTTGCTAGCGTGTAACAAAAGTGCCGGTTCTGACTTTCAGCGGAAGTCGTTCACATAATTCGCGCAAGGCATCATGGGGCGTAGGAATAAGGTGGATAAATATTGTCTTTGGTGCATGTTTGTTTTCCAAATATATTAGTGTGTGTGTGAATGACAGGCATTAACATAAAACACTTAGTAAACGGTGCTTTATGAAGTTCAGTTCGTTTCCTTCTATCAGTTGACTGGCAGTTCTGCCACATCCAATATGGCGGCCGCTATGACGTACCGCCACTACGGACCAGCCCACTCAACGAAGTGTCCACTAAACTGCCTCAACAGTTCTCTCTTGTGATCTATGATAGCCAATCAGTGATGGATAAAGGTCGGAGGAGCTTTGCTATGAAATAATGATGAATGATTGTTTGAAATGTATTTAATAGTTTAAAGAGCAACTCCACACCCTGTGGATCGGTAACTACTCCTTCCAAAATCTCCCTGAAAATGGGCGTGTCGAGAGACAAGGAGGGGTGGAGGTAGAGTTGTGCTTTTGTTCACGCCTCCACCTGCAACAACCTAAAACAAATTAAACCTCTAGCCAACAACATACACCAAGCAACAACAAAGAATAAACATGTAGATGTATTTATCTATTCCACCCATCCAAAACCAAAGGCCTAAAAAATGAAAATGAAAATAAAACCGCTTGTCAGGAGTGAAATGCAGCACTTCCATATAAGGTATGCACTTCTCATCTCTGCAGGGGATTGGCTCTGCTTGAACCACCTGTGTGACATCACACATGAGCAGACATGTCACACATGAGCGTTTGCACAAATAAGAAAATTAAGGTGTAATCCACCAGTTCAACCCATAGAACTACCGTAAACAGTTTTAGACCAAATATTGCCAATTTACACAGATATGCACAATTATGTGAGAATAAACACAGCCATAGTGCTAGATAACATTTTAAACACATTCTAGGGAGTTTATCAGCAAAAAAAAATTAATTTTGGGTTTAGTTCCTCTTTAACTCAAAAACCACCGATCTGACTCCAAATCAGCCCAAATTATCACCACCCGCCCAGAGCTATTTTTAGCCGCAAAGTAGAGCATGAAAACAGCCCAAATGGCGGTAAACCGCCCAATCTGGCAACACTGAACACATCATATTGTGCATGTCTGACCTATTCTTGCATTTCAGCACAGCTCAAAGTCTGCCAGCTGCACTTTGGCTTGGCTTTTTATACTCTATTGCACCACCCACTTTTTTGGTCCAACCTTCCTAGCAGTGTGACACTCCCTTATCCTTTCCGGTAATTTGGTTTCTGGCACTCCCATTTACTTTCACCGTTGTTTGCTCTCTCCCCCCAAAAAATAACAGATATATTATTCTATCTTAACTTATTTTATGTATTTATTGTTTAGCTAAAGAACCCCCACACACACCCCACAACCCTGTTTTTAAACATTTTTTGTTTAATCTTTTTTTTAGGTAGCACATTGTTAACCTTTCAGGGTTTTTTTGATTCTGGGACAAGCACATTTACTTTTTATCTTTACACTCTTTGTGCTTGTGTTCAAAAATTTAAAACTTTTTAGGTCAATGAAATGTATTTAAAGATGTCAATTATTAACTTTAAAAAAGTGTGTATGGAAGGGGCTCATACGCACATACATAATTTAACCCCCATCCAAGCACATTTTTTTTAAAGTTAGTTCTAGATCCCTTTAAATAAGGGTAAAATATAAAGATAAAAAGATGCATAAAGGTAAATGGGAGAAGGGGGTTCCCAAGAATTAAAACACCCGAAAGATTACCGTATTCTTCGACGTATAAGTCGCACCGGAGTATAAGTCGCACCAACCTAATTATGCCTAATTACAGTAAATGGAAAAATCAACGTATAAGTTGCATCGGCCTATAAGTCGCACCGGCCTATAGGTCGCACCTCACGTGAACTGGTGTTTTGCCCAAAATGGACTGGCTGCCAAATTGTTTGGAAGGACTTTTGACAAGATTATCACATAAAAACTACAGTATTTTGTTTGATGTGTCTTAGTTGAACTTTTCATTAATAAATGAACATTATTTTGGACTGGCTGCCAAATTGTTTGGAAGGACTTTTGACAAGATTATCACATAAAAACTACAGTATTTTGTTTGATGTGTCTTAGTTGAACTTTTCATTAATAAATGAACATAATTTTTGTATATTTTGTGTCTTTCATCATTTATCTTTAAAGATAAACACATAAAAATATATTTTTATTAGTCAGAGTCAGAGTCAGAGAGTCTTTATTGTCATTTGCACCGCATGTGGTACATGTGATGAAAACGAGATTATGTACACGGGGTCCCAGTTACATCCAACAACAAATGCAAGAGAAAAACAGTAATAACATCTAGAATTAACTAAGAAAAACATCAACTAGTAATACACTAAGCTTAATATAGTGGGAATAAACAGCAGCACGAACATGAGTTTGTATGAGCAGATGGTCACAGATGAACACAGATGAACACAGCAACAAGAAAACAGATCAGCATCAGCACAATGTGATATTTTGCAGTGTTTATTTTTTATTTTATTTTTATTTATTCATGAGTCTAACAGCCTCAGGGTAGAAGCTGTTCCTCAGTCTAGTGGTTCTACATTTGATGCTCCTCAACCTCCGTCCTGAGGGGAGTGGGGCAAAGAGTGAGTGTGCTGGGTGAGTGAGGTCTTTCATGATGCAGGTGGCTCTTTTCCTGCATCTGGAGGTGTAAATGTCTGTGATGGTGGGGAGACTGACTCCAACAGACTTCTGTGCAGCCTTCACCACTCTCTGTAGAGCTTTCCTCTCTTCAACTGTGCAGCCTCCATGCCACACGTTGATGCTGGAGCACAGGACGCTCTCCACTGCACACCTGTAGAACGAGGTGAGAACTGGGCTGCTCAGACCAGCACGTCTCAGCCGTCTGAGGAAGTAGAGTCTCTGATGACCTTTCTTGATCAGGCTGGTGGTGTTGTTGCTCCAGCTGAGATTATCATTCATGTGTACACCCAAGTATTTGTAGCTGGAGACCACTTCCACTGCAGACCCACCTATTTTCAGTGGGGCGTGGGTGTGTTTGTTCCTTCTGAAGTCCACAATCATCTCCTTTGTCTTCTTCACATTCATGTGAAGATTATTCTCTTTGCACCAGCTCTCCAGATGTTCCACCTCCTGTCTGTAGCTGGACTCATCATTGTTTGTGATGCATCCCACCACCGCTGTATCATCTGCAAACTTAACAATATGACAGCCTGGAAGTGTGGCTGTACAATCATATGTGAGCAGAGTGAACAGAAGGGGGCTCAGCACACATCCTTGAGGAGAGCCAGTGCTGAGGGTTATGGTGGAGGAGGAGAAGTTGTGGATCTTCACGGACTGTGGTCTGTTTGTTAAGAAGTCTAGTACCCAGTTACAAATAGAGGGGCTTAGTCCAAGTGTAGATAGTTTGTCTATCAGAGTTTGGGGGATCATGGTGTTGAAGGCAGATGTGAAGTCCACAAAGAGCAGACGCACGTATGAGTCCTTCTGATCCAGGTGGGTGAGAGCAGTGTGGACCACGGAAGAAATGGCGTCCTCTGTTGATCGGTTCTCACGGTATGCGTATTGATGAGGGTCCTCGTTGATGTTGACGGTTGCCTTGATGTGGGACATGACCAGTTTCTCAAAACATTTAGCGACTATCGGGGTGAGGGCCACTGGTCTATAGTCATTCAGACCAGTCACTGTGGAGCTCTTTGGGACTGGGATGATGGTCGCGGTCTTCAGGCAGGTGGGAACTGACTCCAGTGCAAGTGAGGTGGTGAAGATGTCAGCCAGCACCTCACAGAGCTGGTCCGCACATTCCTTCAGAACTTTCCCTGGGATGTTGTCTGGTCCGGTTGCTTTATGAGGATTAATCTTTCTGAGACTGCCTCTCACTTCTGCTGCGGTCACTCTGAGATGCTCTTCATCTGGTGATGAGGTGAGTCTGGTGCTAGCTGGTCTGTTTGGATCATCAAAACGTGCATAAAACTTATTGAGGGCATCAGGCAGAGATGGGTCCCTGGGGCATTGTTTGTTCTTGCCTTTGTAATCTGTTATGCATTTAATACCCTTCCACATGCTCCGTGGGTCTTGTGAGGTGAACTGTCCCTCGATCCTCTGTGCATACGT
The DNA here is from genome assembly GCA_038048925.1 of Garcialebias charrua. Lineage (NCBI taxonomy): Eukaryota > Metazoa > Chordata > Actinopteri > Cyprinodontiformes > Rivulidae > Garcialebias > Garcialebias charrua. The sequence goes on from JBBPBX010087164.1 coordinate 6,093, forward strand.
GGCCTTGGCCTTCTTAATGCCATCCTTCAGTTCATTCCTGCTCTTTCTCAGCTCCTCTTTATCTCCTGACTTGAATGCAGTGTCCCTGGCTGCTAGCAAGGCGTGAACTTCTTTATTTAACCAGGGTTTCCGGTTCGGGTAGGATTTAACATATTTTTTTATGGATACATTTTCAGAGCATGTACTGATGTAGCCCAGGACTGAGGAAGCATAGAGTTCCATATCCACTGAGCTTCCATCAGTAGCTGCTTCTCTGAAAACAGACCAGTTTGTCTTCTCAAACAGTCTCTCAGCATGGAGGAGCTGCCTTGACTCCAGATTCTTATCTCTCTTTGTTCCGGCTTGGAGCGCCTGAGTGGGGGGAGCTGTCTTGGGGCCAGGATCAGAGAGCTGTGATCGGAAGCTCCGAGCAATGGGCGTGTCTTCGCCGTGTACGCCCCCTTTACATTCGTGTAGACTTGGTCAAGCGTTTTATCTCCTCTCGTTGCTGTGAAGACGTGTTTATTGAAGGCTGGGAGGGAGACTTGAAGATCTACGTGATTGACGTCTCCGCAAACAATGAAGAGCCCCTCAGGATATTTACACTGCAGCGAGGTGAGTAAGTCATGAATTTCTCCCTGGGCGTCATTAGCATTAGCATCGGGTGCTATGTAAATAACTGTTATTAAAATCACAGCATGGTCGCGAGGAAGGTAATGCGGCCTACATCTTACTGTGATCAACTCGACGGCAGCTGAACAAAGCCTTTTTATCACGGAACAGTTCGTGCACCAGTCTTTGTGCACGTAAATACAAACACCGCCGCCTCGTGTTTTCCCTGTAGTCTCGGTGCACCGGTCCGTTCTGAAAAAGAGTCTATTATCCAGCTCATAAACAGAGTCTGGTGTGTCCTCAGAGATCCACGTTTCTGTCAGGCAGAGCACGGAGCACCTTCTCATCTCCTCCGACGTGGTCACTCTCAAACGAAGTAGATCCATTTTGTTGTCCAGCGAGCGGACGTTAGACAGAAAAAGAGCCGGCATCGAGGGTCTACCGGTTTTAGCGTCTGCCCGCAGTCTCGTCATAATTCCTGCTCGGCAACCCCTCTTCTTTCCTCGTGAGCAACGCTTCCTTTTCTTTCCCCTGGAGTGCGTCTGCTTCCAGAAAGATGATCTTAACAGCTCCAATCTTCCGAGCTCTGATTTGAGTTTGTTGCTGATTTCAGCTGTGCCCTGTGGTAAATCCGCTCCGATTCTTAACAGTTCAGTTCGGCTATAATTCACCTGCAAAAAACGCGCAGAATCAGGTACAAAAACACTATTAAAATTACTAAAAACTATGGATGAACCGGGAGCTCGTGAAGCTACGGCTGCTCTGAGCGCAGCCATCTTACCAGATATACATTGAATGTGTTTCAAGGGATGTATACAACCTGATTAGTCTGAATCCAGTTGACTTTTCCCCGGGCTTCTCTGCGTTACTCGCTGGAGGAGGATACTCATGTTTTTTATACTGCTGCAGGGTATTTCCTGTTTTCCACCAATCACAGAGGCCCTTCTTTATCTCTCTGGTGGGGTATTTTTCCTCCCCCTTAACTGATAGAGGCCTCTATCATGGTGTGAGACAGGAAATACCATTTGCTTTTTTCAGTCTGCAGAACCCTTTTTTTGGTAAGAGAGTAAAGGATAATATTCATTCATTCATTCAACCTTTATTTATACCGGCTGACCTTACACAGTTCTACTTTTAATCTGATTGAAACTAATTCACAACCATTATATAATTAATACACAAGTGCTTTATGATCAAGGTATTAATTGTTTTACTAATGTTTATGCAATCATGTCCTCTGCGCCTTCAAGTGGCTTTACACACTTATATATCCACACTTATTTATCCCCCAAAAAGGAGCAGTTTTTAGAGGTGGACACAGTTTTCAGAGATGGACACCTTTTTTTCCTTTTTCCAGCTCAAATGAGAGCTAACGAGGGGGAAGGGTGGCTGACCAGCCACACAGAACAAAGAGGCCAGTGACTCCTTGCCAGTCATATATCTGCAGTCATAAAACTGTCAGACAGACAGGCGCCAGTTGTTCTTCTCCTTCAAGCCAGAGCTGATCCAAACAAACAGAACCAGCACCTCACATGAGTACATGCTCACATTCTGTCTCCTCTCAGGAAACCCTTACCATTCTATAAGAGAAACTTGATCATTTTGAACACCGTGTGAAAGCTCCTTCAAAATAAATGAAAACACAAATATAAAGTATTTTATTTCATAACAACCTAAACCCGTTTTAAAACCCGTGGAGACTGCACTTTTTGGGCGGTGTCTCTGAGGCTCTGAAATGCCCTCCCTCTGTCCCTACACTCCACAGACTCTTAAGAAACAACAAAGACATTTTTATTCAGACAGACTTTTGCTTAATGTTTTATTTTTGCTTTTGTTTGTTTTGTTTTAATATTCTTGCCCTTGTAAATCACTTTGCGATCTGTGTCTGTGAAAGGTGCTATAGAAATAGTTTTACTTACTTTACTTAAAGGGGACCTCAGATGCATTTTTTAAATTTTTATGGTATTTCTGTGGGCTATCTAGACCCTATTCCTTCAATTTAATGCACAAAATAATTCTTAGATAATCAATTATACCCTTTTTAATTCTGCCATTTTTAACTTTCGTTTTGAACGACCGGTTTATGATAATGAGATCTCGTGGCACGCCCTTCAAAGATCTGCTTGCATTAACTCCGCCCTCCAAAGGCAGACGAGGAAGTCAACTCACGTTACTACCACAGAGCCGAGCTGACTGAGCTGAACTGGACCACGACAGATCAGAGTGTACAAGTTGTCGTGTCATTTTTTATTCTTCCTCTGTAATGTCTCCTCTGACTCTCCCACCCTCTGCCTGTGCGCGCGAGCTGGAGGGAGCAAAGCACACACACGCACACACACACTCACAGCGGGGCTATCTTTTTATCTGTGTTTCTCCGAGGAGCCGTGCTGGCCCGACACACACACTCACACACACAAACATGCACACATCTGTTCCCATCTGAAAACTATCAATTTTAAATCTGCTTAGTGCTCCATTATCTGCGCCAGGAGGTTAAAAAAAAAAGGGGGGGAAAAAAAATATGCAATGGACAAGATGCGATCTCAGGTCTCCCGGGTGGCGGTCCACTGCGCTAACCACTCAACCAAACTGGCAGTTGTGCAAAAGTAGTCCTTCATCATATAAGAAGTGTAATTCTTCTTCGGTAATGTCGCCGGGACATTGCCATTAAAAATAAAATTAAGTCACGCATCTCTGCTCTCTGAGACTGGAAGAGTGTGTATCGACACATGTTGTGTAATGCAGCCAACAACGCAACATTTAACTTTAGGAGCCATTCTGCTGAGATGAACTATTCTTCTTCTTCTCCATTTGATTTATGGCGGATCGCAAACAACTGTTAGGTGCATACCGCCACCTAGTGTGCAGGCTGAGATGAACTCAGGAACCGCGTGGGTGGAGCATTACCAGGGGTTGCTAGGTGACGGGGGCGGGACAAAGGTTGGGATGGGTTGTGGCTGTGGGTTGTGGCTGCGGTTTGTGACGTAACAAACCGCAGGAAGTGCAATCGGCCCGTTTCTATCTAAGATAAATAAATATACTTATAGTAAATAAACCACTGGGTGCATTTTTTTGGCCTTAGGACTGTTTTTTTATGAAGTAAATACCCAAAGTTGAGTACAAAAACATTAAAAAGTGAATTTTGCATCTGTGGTCCCCTTTAAAAACTTAAACCTTCAAACCTCCAAACCATGAATTTAGAGCTGCTAATAACACAATGTGAAACAGTATCAAGTGAAGTAAAAGTTTATTTATCTAGCATATTTACAACAACCACAGCTGACCAAAGTGCTTCAAAATAATTACAACATCATAGATAAAAATGATACAAGAAATAAAATTGATTTTAATAAAAATAAATGTATGGTAAAAATTTGCAGGAAAATACCAACTACATAATAGTACAAATAAAAACCAAGACATACTTTATTTTAGTTGCTGCAATCTCCCCAAAACTTGAATCAATCAGGTACTAATCTGAGCTTGAAGTGAAGCTGAAGGCAAGGAGAATAGATGTGTTTTCAGTCTGGACTAAAGGCCCCAGTATAGCTCTGCGTTCGGCCGGACGCCGCTCTACGCGCGCGTTCTGTGCGCAGGCAGTTCACAGTATAGCTCTACGTTCGTTCTTGCGTTAATGCTCGTGTTTTTGCTCCAAATTCTTGACGTCATTTGAGCAGCAGCAGGGCAGAGCGTTTACCTACGGGACAAATTGAGGTCGCTGATTGGTCATTTGCTGAAACGCCTACTGAATTGATTGACAGGTCGGGTGGGGGGAAAAAGGCACGAGCCTGGCCAGCCGCAGCAGTGTTCTGTGTTTATATGTTACTAAAAAAGATCTAAAAAATAAAATAAAAACAGGGAGCGCTGGTCCAGCACATCAGGAAATCTGCAGAACCTTGCGCAACCATGTTGGACCCGAGTTTAATCCGCTCGTGAAAAATTATTTCATTTCATCATCATTTCAGTCATGGAGTCAGCGGAGGAGGAAGCGAACACTTGACTTTTGGCAAAAAAAACGAACAAAAGAAAAGGTCAGATCAGGGATGAAGAAAGAAAATTTAATATACAGGTAGTCCCCGACTTAGGAGCGAGTTCCGTCCCTAGGGGGCGCTCGTATGTCAAAAATTCGTAAGTAGGATCACATAGTAAAAAAAAAATTATAATAATATATATATATATATTATTTTTTTTTACTTTTTTTTATTTTATTTTTTTATAAATGAATACATGTACAGTACTGGACAGTCACCAAGCACTTAGCCTATCCTAACACAGTTTTTAAAGATGAAGGAATAAGTTGAATTGTCTCCCTTTCACATAAAGGGAGCAAGCTCCCTATGGAGCCTGCAGGGAGGAGGGAGACAATTCAACTGACTCCTTCATCTTTAAAAACTGTGTTAGGATAGGCTAAGTGCTTGGTGACTGTACAGTACTGTACATTTATCTATTTATTAAAAATATACAGTATATACAGTATTTTTATTTTTTTATTGTTTTTTATTTATAAGTCAGAGAGTCTTTATTGTCATTTGCACCGCATGTGGTACATGTGATGAAAACGAGATTATGTACACGGGGTCCCAGTTACATCCAACAACAAATGCTAGAGAAAAACAGTAAAAACATCTAGAATTAACTAAGAGAAACATCAACTAGTAATTGTCATGATTTGGGCGTGTGGTTGAGGATGATCCCAGTTGTGCAGACAGGCAGACACTCGGAGGCACGAGTATAAAAACTCAAAAATGTTTAATCACAAAGTTCAAACATAGACGTGGCAGTAATCACAAAAAACTCAAAGTACAGTCATGGCAGTGATCCACATGAACTTGTGACCACAGCTAGAACTTGTGCAAAAACGCTAGAACTTAAGGACTGACGTGGAGGTACTCACGTAACCAAGAAACAGTAGCAGAGCATGGACACAAGGACACAACCCCAGGGAACAGGACGAATGGCCCGACACTTACACACACACGCACACTGTTTTGTTACATCATTATCTCTGTTTCATTTACTGTTCAATCTGTGATTTAATTTATTTTAGTTACACTGGTTGCACAGGAGATGGCAATGGTGTGCCAGAAATGTAGGTGTGGCTACCTGGCCTTCAGGTAGTAAGCTTTAATTAGTACCAGCAGCTGTTTGCCTTTGTTTGCCTCAGTTTGCTGCTCAGTGTTTGGCAACCACAGAGATGCTTTTGGTATGTATTTCTTTCAATTATCATTTGTAAATTAACAGGAGAAATGTAAATTTATGTTGTCTGGTTTTACATCTTTCTCTTTAAACAAGATTGTGTGTATAATTTTGCTGCATTTTGAAATATAGAGGTAAAGCTTAAATTCTATTTAATAATTTTCTATTAAGGGTTTAATTTTGTTGATTGGAAAAGTAATTTATGTAAATGTGTTTTTATTCAAGGTTTTCAACCTGTGACTCATGGAGTATCAGAGAAAATAAAAAAAGAGACTAAATGAGTGGAGTTGTCCAGCGTCCTCTGTTGGTGTCAAAAGCCTTTTTCGAGTTCAGGCAAATGAGATAACTCGACAGTTGAAAACCAAGCGTACAGCCTGGACTGGAGGATAAACGGCCTTGGAAGTCTTAAGTGCTGGTGACGCAGAGGTGAAGAGTTGTGAATTCAGTATGGCAGAAGCCCTGGAGAAGACTGTTCAACAACTCAAGAAGGAAAGAACCACTGTAAAAAGCAGCTTCACAAGACAAGCAAACTTTCTTTGCAAAGAGGCAGAACTTATGGTGGAAGCAGAACTGAGAGATGAATTCAATAAACTCTCAGAACACTTCAGGAAGCTACTGGTAGCCAATGATGACTACAAAAATGGTCTGCTGGCTGAGGCCTCAAAGGAGGAAGATGAAGAAGAAGTAAGTCTGGACAAGCAGCAGGAGTCGGACATAATAAAGACGACAAACGAGGCTGAAACAAGATTTAAAGAGGTCAAAGACTTTATCCAAGATAACTTGTGGTCTAGATATGGTCAACAAGCACTCATAGGAGTGATCCTCGAAGCAGAAAACAGTACTGAAGCAGCAGGCAACTTATCTGTGGAGAGTACTAACCTTGAGGCCTACGAGGTGTATCTCAACCTTTCAGCTGAGAGACTGAAGGAGGCTATCAGAGTCATGTCTGCATGGGAGCGCTGGATCCCTGAGAGTGAAAGGAGAGACTTTGACAAAAGAATGAAAGACCTGAAAGTGTTCAGCAGCAGGTTGGAGCTGAAAAAGCCTGAATTTGTCACTGCAAGGCGGATTGCAGAAGAAAGACTTGTTTCAGGAACTGCCAGTGCGACAAGTAGACCACAGCAGACAGCCTCACCTATTGTGAAGATAAAACCAATAGCACTTCCTATTTTCAGCGGCAATAAGAGGGAATATCACAGATGGAGGAAGGATTGGGAAAACCTCCAAAAACAAGGTGAGCCATCTGGATCTGCTGAGGTTAAAAAAGTTCAACTGCTAAACAGTATTGATGAAGGATTGTTGAAAGATCTCAGACTGTCAACATACAGCACAGCTGATGAGATTTTCAGAGTTCTAGAAAATAGATGTGGAAATAAGTCAACAATTGCCATAGAGATCTTAGAAGAGTTGGAGAAAATTCCTCCTTTGAGAGGAAATCAGCCAAGAAGAGTCATTGACCTGATACAGACTGTAGAAAAAGCATTGAAGGATCTGACAGAACTGGGGAACTCAGGTGCAATAAAGAACCCACTAGTGATCAAAACAATAGAAAGCAAACTGCCTGATTTTGTTAAAAGAGATTGGCTGGGCTGCCACCTTACCGTGGTGGAGGGGTTTGAGTGTCCCAATGATCCTAGGAGCTATGCTGTCAGGGGCTTTATGCCCCTAGTAGGGTCACCCAAGGCAGACAGGTCCTAGGTGAGGGACGAGACAAAGCGCAGCCCACAAGACCCCTTATCAGAGTCAGAGAGTCAGAGAGAATTTATTGTCATTTGCACCGCATGTAGTACATGTGTTGAAAACGAGATTATGTACACAGGGTCCCAGTTACATCCAACAACAAATGCAAGAGAAATACAATAATAACATCTAGGATTAACTAAGAGAGACATCACATCAGCTAGTAATACACTAAGCCCTAATGTAGTAGAAAAACATCATTATAAACAGCAGCACGAACATGAGCAGATGGTCACAGATGAACGCAGCAACAAGAAACAGATCAGTACAGTATCAGTATGATGTGACATTTTGCAGTGTTTATTCTTATTATTTATTTATTCATGAGTCTGACAGCCTCAGGGTAGAAGCTGTTTCTCAGTCTAGTGGTTCTACATTTGATGCTCCTCAACCTCCGTCCCGAGGGGAGTGGTGCAAAGAGTGAGTGTGCTGGGTGAGTGAGGTCTTTCATGATGCAGGTGGCTCTTTTTCTGCATCTGGAGGTGTAAATGTCTGTGATGGTGGGGAGACTGACTCCCACAGACTTCTGTGCAGCCTTCACCACTCTCTGCAGAGCTTTTCTCTCTGCAACTGTGCAGCCTCCATGCCACACGTTGATGCTGGAGCACAGGACGCTCTCCACTGCACACCTGTAGAACGAGGTGAGGACTGGGCTTCTCAGACCGGCTCGTCTCAGCCGTCTGAGGAAGTAGAGTCTCTGATGACCTTTCTTGATCAGGCTGGTGGTGTTATTGCTCCAGCTGAGGTTATCATTCAAGTGTACACCCAGGTATTTGTAGCTGGAGACCACCTCCACCGCAGATCCACCTATATACAGTGGGGTGTGGGTGTGTTTGTTCCTTCTGAAGTCCACAATCATCTCCTTCGTCTTCTTCACATTCATGTGAAGGTTGTTCTCTTTGCACCAGCTCTCCAGATGTTCCACCTCCTGTCTGTAGCTGGATTCATCATTATCTGTGATGCATCCCACCACAGCTGTATCATCTGCAAACTTAACAATATGACAGCCTGGATGTGTGGCTATACAATCATATGTGAGCAGAGTGAACAGAAGAGGGCTCAGCACACATCCCTGAGGAGAGCCAGTGCTGAGGGTGATGGTGGAGGAGGAGAAGTTGTGGATCTTCACGGACTGTGGT
>JBBPBX010087165.1:0-14758 GCA_038048925.1 Garcialebias charrua
AATGGGGTTTTCACCTCCATCAAAGCAGGGGGCGCACAGGAAGCTCGGTGTTGGGTCAGGACGGGACCGTTAAGTCTTTCAAACCCACATGTTCCCCTCAAACGGACGTTGTCGCCGAGCGGACAGTTTTTGTAGGCCGACCCCCAAAATGCACCCGTGCTGGACCTCCAGGTCCAAATCCAGGAGGTGAGAGAAGAGTCTACTTGTGGGGGCGGCCGGGGTAAGGTGGCGGCGGCGAGCAGCTACCCTGCTGAGGTGGAGTCGGGGTGTAGGGCGGGGGGTGTAAAGATGGAGGATGCATCTCGTAATCAGAGTTGTACGGAGGCGGAGGACCTGAGGAGGAGAAAATGAAGAAAACGATTTGGGTTCCAGTGTTGCCAGATAGAGTCGAGGTTTCCAGTTCAGAAATCTGTTAAAAACCGCCACATCACACAAAAATCCACACAATCAATGTATTGTTTTAGTAAATTTACTGTTTGAACATGAACGCACCACGTAATTTAACAATATGTGGCAAAATGCAACAATCTAATAAAGACAGTTCCCAGCAAAATCAGAATGGCAACACTGAAGCTTTTAGTTTAACACTTCCGCCATCTAGTGGTCAGATTAAGAAACTGCATGAGGATTTAAAAAAAATATAGATGTGTAGATTCAAGGTTCTTTATTTGTCATTTGTTACGAAATTGTGTACACAGGGTCCCAGTTACATCCAACAAAAGTATGAAATGTAAAAGAAAAACTAATAAGATCTAAGATATGATCCAAGACAAACTTTAACAGAAAATACACTAGTAGCATAAAAACAATATGACAATAGAGAAGATGGAAGGAAATTGTTGTGCCAGAGTTTCAGCCCAAAAAGAACAAGCACAAGATATAAAAATAACATAAGTACTGTTGTAAGAAACAAACATTAAGTCACGAGTTAAAACTTGTACATAAAAACAAAAAGGTCCAAAAGGATGGGACGCTCCAGAACATGGTCTGGACCGTCGCCAAGAGGTTTTGAATTTTTACAGATTGTAAAGAAACTTTCTAGAACTGCGCCACTCGAGGTGTCTGCATGTTGGAGCAGCTCTGTCGCATTCATTCTGAGATTTTACTTTTGAAAACTTTAATTCCTATTTTTCTGGTTGTAAATCACTTTTTTTCTGTCCTTTTTACTTTTGGGCATTTGTTATGATGCAATAGGTAATACGGCAATAGGGGTGCAGGAAAAAAAAAATCAAATTTTTAAAGAATCTACATTCTTAGTCCTGGTGATTCTGAATCGATTCTAAAAGCCCCAGAATCAAATTTAAAACATGTTTAATTTTACATTTTTTCCACTCCTACTCCTGAGCGTACTGCATATCACATTTTGTGTCCGTTCGGCCGCCGTAGAATTTTGGCCATGTAGGCCACCGTACAGCAAGCTAGTTAAGCCTAGGATATAGTTGACGCGTCGCATAGGGCGCGCGGCCAAAGTGACGCAATCGCGAAGTCCCCGCCCCCGCGCTTTGGCCAGCGCGTTGGTTTCGCGCGTGGTCGTGCACCTCCCAAATTTTGAAGCTCCGCAAGCCTAGCGCGCGCGCCAAATTGATTGACAGGTCGGGTGTGGACCTCACCGACAGCCTTCACGCCAGATTCTGCAGCTGTCTGCGCCGCTGTGGTCGTGGAAACGGCGTCGCGACGCATGGAGGAATGTTTTGTGACACAAAATGTATTAAATTCTCCTTCATTCCTGATCTGGAGTCGGACTTTTCTTTTGTTTTTTCGCCAAAAGTCACGTGATCGCTTTCTCCTCCGCTGACTCCATGCATTGAAAGCCGCAAATAAAGACAACAGTTCAGCACGCGAGCGGAAAGCTATTTGTTTTTGTTGTGTGATTTCAAACAGTTCTTCTTCTACGGTAGATTTCTTCTTCTACACCCTTTCTTGCAACATATGCACAGGTTTTAGAGGGTACTGCCACCTGCTGGTCCGTAAAAGAACAGCACTTTGCCAAGCGCTGCCGTGCCACACTATAAACGCATGCACAGTGCGCGCGCAGCACGTGCGCTCCAGCTTGCGGACCAAAGCGCGACTATATCCGAGCCTTAAGCCAGCTCCCTTTATCTGAATAGAGCCTGCTAGCATGGAGCAGGAGGACAGCGCGATTCAACTCGCTCCTTCGTCTTTAAAACTAATTTCAGATCCTACAACGTTCTGGGGGAAGACGGAGCTTAACAAGAGAACGGTTGTTTGCAAGAAGTGTCAAATAAAATTACGGTACAGTATTTTGGAAATACGATAAAATGCGCGGAAGATGAAAGTGAAAGCAGCCGACCAGCGAAGTCTGCTGCAAAGATTTCTCTCTTCATCTCCTGCTGTATCACAAAGGATTTACAAGCAAACAGCTCAGTGGACGTTGAGGGGTTTAGTTTTACATTTAATACTCTGGAAGCAACGTACGTTATTCCTTCATGTAGATAAAGCTCCACACAGCTCCAGCAGGAAACAAAAATAACGTGGGAGAAGTTCTGATGCACAAAATGTACACACACATACAATATATACTGTATATATTTAAGTGTGCGTGTGTGTGTGTGTGTACATACACACACACACAACTTGTGTCTTTAAACTAGCTGTGAAGTGACATTTGTATACCTTTGACTAAGATGACTAACATGTTATGTTTAGGGTGTTTTACCTTTGCTGTGACCACCAAATTCGTCAAATGTGTAGGCACTGACACCATTTACAAGATAGAAAATAATATCCATATACATAGTTCCCATGTGACGTCACATCTGTGTTACTTCCGGGTGGACCCTCATTTCGAAAGGCGGCGCGCTGCCTCTCGACATGAGGCTGACAGCGCAGTCTATGGATGTTCATTTTTCACATTGTTTTTTTTTTGTTAATTTCTAATTAATTGCAATGGTTACATCGTGTTGTGTCAGTGGGTGTTCCAGTCGGGTAGACGTTTGGGCAACGCGCAGGTTTCACTCAATCAAAAAAAAAGTAAACCTGAAGGATTTATCTCATCGGAGGAGCTCACAGATGAGCAGCCTGCAGCCCCAACTCTGCTTGGATCTGCTCTGAAGACATCTGCTTTTGGCCGGTAAACAAAATATTCTACATAAATCATTTTGTGAAACAATGTTAGAGTACAACTGTCTGTGTGTTAGAGCTGTTTTTTTTTTTTTCATTAGCAATACCGTCTTGCATGCTGTGGTTAGCTTAGCATCTCGCTAACGCAACAATGGCTTCCTCACGGTCCAGCCGCGGTCCACCGGGACCGGCAGGGAGACCACCCCAGTGGGGAAAGGAGGACGGGAGCCAAGTCGTGCGGGCGATGCGTCGGTCCCATGGGACGTGCCTCCGCAACCGCGACGGTTCCACGCCGTCTGACCTGAGCTCGACGGACCCTCGGCTCCAGTGGCTAACGACATGCTAACTTCCAACACGGTAACACTCAAAAGTGCTGGTTCTGGTCCGTGTTCAGCTTGGACTGTTTGTGCTGGCTGTGTGTTATTTTAGTTAAACCTTTATTTAGCTGGTTAGATATGATTGAGACAGTTTACACATCTTTTTTGGATTTAAAGCTGTGAAGCCGGTGTGCGCTCCTTGTAGTAATTAAATAATTAATGATATCAGAGTAACTTGTGACTAGTTGTCCGATTCGTCTGCCATGATTTCTTTCTCAAACTCATTTAACTCCGACCACTGCCATTTTCTCTTGTTCCTTGGTGAAGCTGTGGTAGCTCGTGTTTTTGTCCGTATAATTTGCTCTGGTTGTTCGTGTCTGAGCTCGAAGGACTCTCCGCTCCAGATGCTAACAACATGCTAACCTCCAACACGGTAACACTCAAAAGTGCTGGTTCTGGTCCGTGTTCAGCTTGGACTGTTTGTGCTGGCTGTGTGTTATTTTAGTTCAACCTTTTTTTAGCTGGTTAAATATGATTGAGACAGTTTACACATCTTTTTTGGATTTAAAGCTGTGAAGCTCTGTGCTGTGAAGCCGGTGTGCGCTCCTTGTAGTAATTAAATAATTAATGATATCGGAGTAACTACTTTGTGACAAGTTGTCTGATTCGTCTGCCATGATTTCTTTCTCAAACTCATTTAACTCCGACCATTTTGCTCTTGTTCCTTGGTAAAGCTGTGGTAGCTCGTGTTTTTGCTCTGGTTGTTCGCGTCTGCTTGTTCGCCATCTTGCTTTTCATCTTGCCTTTCTGCCTTTAGATATGGTGCAAACCCGGTATTGCGCAATACTGGGGGCGTGTCTGGGAACTATGTATTTGTTGTTGGTGGAAGTAGCCCTGGTTCGGACGTCCATGCCTTAGCTTAGCTGCTAGCTTAGCTGCTACCTCGTAGCCTATGGATCAACGTTGTTAATTGACGTCAACTTCGCCATGTAACGGTCTCTGGCTTCCACGTTGAGTCTCTCTCTAGTCGGCTTCTTCTCATTTTTATATTTACTTTGCATTTTGCTGATGTTATTGTTCTGTATCGCACTGTGTTTACCGGACTTCCTCTGTTTAACTGAACGGGTATCCACAAAAAATGGCGACCGGAAGTGCAAAAGTCACGTGTCTGCAAAAGATTGTGAAGAGAAAGTTGAGAGACGCAAGACCCAAGAGTCTGGATGAGCTTAAGGCCGCTATCGAAGCATCCTGGGCCTCCATAACACCTCAGCAGTGCCACAGGCTGATTGTCTCCATGCCACGCCGCATTGAAGCAGTCATTTCTGCAAAAGGATTCCCGACCAAGTATTGAGTGTATAACTGAACATAATTATTTGAAGGTTGACTTTTTTGTATTAAAAACACTTTTCTTTTATTGGTCGGATGAAATATGCTAATTTTTTGAGACAGGAATTTTGGGTTTTCATGAGCTGTATGCCAAAATTATCAGTATTAAAACAATAAAAGACCTGAAATATTTCAGTTGGTGTGCAATGAATCTAAAATATATGAAAGTTTCATTTTTATCATTACATTTTGGAAAATAACGACCTTTATCACAATATGCTAATTTTTTTAGAAGGACCTGTACTTTATTAACAACTGTATGACACCCTATTGCTTCAGTCCCCCTGAGTAAGCAGTTTAGCAGCTGTATGACACCCTGACTAGCAGTTTAGCAGCTGTATGACACCCTGACTAGCAGTTTAGCAGTTGTATGACACCCTAACTAACAGTTTAGCAGCTGTATGACACCCTGACTAGCAGTTTAGCAGCTGTATGACACCCTGACTCTCAGTTAAGCAGTTGTATGACACCCTGACTAGCAGTTTAGCAGATGTATGACACCCTGACTAGCAGTTTAACAGTTGTATGACACCCTGACTAGCAGTTTAGCAGCTGTATGACACCCTGACTAGCAGTTTAGCAGCTGTATGACACCCTGACTAGCAGTTTAGCAGTTGTATGACACCCTGACTAGCAGTTTAGCAGATGTATGACACCCTGACTAGCAGTTTTAACAGCTGTATGACACCCTGAGTTAGCATTTAGCCTGTCAGATCATTGTATACCATTATTAACACCTTCATTTGCATTTCATTTCATCAGCACACAAGTTTTATTAAAAAAGTGTTTGGAAGAAGGCAGGATACAGCAAGACATTGTTAACAGGAATAACAATAATATAATAAACTTTATTTAAATAGTACCTTCCAGCAACACCTTGCATTGTCAAAAGTGCATTCATTACAAGATGATACAAAAAAAAAATTAAGACTGGTATTTTCTCCCTAACTTCATACAGTGCTCTTGATGTGTTGTGTATTAATATTTATGTGCTTACTGCATTTTAAAGATATTAAGGTGTTTGTGGCAGAGCTGAATCTTATTTCCAACAAATTCATCTACCAAGGTTGGAAGCTTGAAAAGAAAAAATTCTGGTGGAGTTTCATCTGTGTATCTGTAAAGTCTTTGTCAAAAGAAATGTACAACTCCAGGTGTTCTGTTGGTCTCCAGATAACCAGCGTGCAGCTCTGCAGCTCCAGGCACGTCACTGTCAGCTGAACCTGGAAGAATAAATGTACAATATGTTTTAATGAAGGTTTACAAATACCTGTCACATTATTTCATTTCTTTTTTCCCCATTTACCCTTTATTTACACAGGTAGTCTGAGTCACGAGAACTCATTTTTAAGAGAGACCTGTTTAGGGAGCAGATGGTGGAGGTTAAGGGCCTTGCTTAAGGGCCCAGAGTGGGGCAAATGAGGGTGGAGGCAGGTGTGGGTGTTTCATCTTTACCACCCACATTTTGATGATGACGGTACCGGAAGTTGAACCTGCAACTTTCCAATCACAGGCCCACCTTCTCTAACCTCTGCACCACCACTCCCCCAATAATTAATATATTGTAAGTTACAACATTTACTCACCTGCAGGTTGAATCCACTTTGCCCAATGGGAAGAATGAGGTACTTTTTCATCTTCTAAGCATCTCATGTCACAATCTGGCCAAAAGAAACTGTGAAAATGAAATGAAGCTATTTAGAGGACTTTAATCTCTAGGAGCTGCACTGAGTACAACAATCTATCCAGGCTTGCTCCAAACTAAAAACAGTACAGTAGATGCAAGTAATTAAAAAAAATAAAACAATTATCCTCAGCATTTATTCCACAGTACTGCAGCAGCGTGGCAGCATGACCTGTCTTGCCCTGCAGTACGTAAACAACCTGCTTGTATTACACCTGATGCTGAAACTAACACCCAGGCTCAGTGATGGAGGACTTTAAGCCTTTAGCTGGGCTCTGTGTCTGCTTCAAGATAAATAAGATTGTGCTCCACCTGTTTCAGGTTGTTTTCGGCTTGTTCATTGCTTCACCGTGAGATGCTAGTAGATGAAGCTAAATATGCTAGTAGAAGTAATCTGCAGCCACTTCTTCAGCTCGTCCCCCATCCCTCCCTCGTCTGCAGCAGGATGATTATATTGTTTAAATTAAATTCACAAAGCTCGGACTAACTTCGCTCGCACTGTTCGCACATAAACAAACGCAGTTTACTGACTTACTTTTTGTTCGTATCTTGCCATGTATCTAAAAAAGCTAAGTCTGGTCCTCTGGACATTCAAAAAAACAAAAAAACAAAACAAAGCAAAAAATTGTAGAAACGTTTCGTCTTTCGTCCGAAAGACTTCCTCAGTCTGAGGTGCTGGGTTCAGCTCAGTCTTATAAATAGCACCCTCCCACAGTGTTACACAACCAGTTGGCTGATGACAGCCTGAAACCAGCTGCTCACATGATCAAGGAGGACCATCAGCCTAACAATGGATCGTTAGCACCCTGATGGTTGTTTGCTATTCACAGAGGGCTGAGTGATACCAGCAATCACAGCATTGTAGGAGGGGGACAGTTGAACTCGGAGGCCTCCACCCCTGTTTAATGATGGGCGGTTTCTTTTCACAAAGATGGCCTCCTTTACTCCTCTCTCAAACCATCGTTCCTCTCTATCAAGGATGTGAACATCTTCATCCCTGAAAGAGTGACCGCTGGCCTGGAGATGAGTGTAGACTGCAGAGTCCTGACCTGATGATGTTGATCTTCTGTGCTGGGCCATCCTTTTGGCCAGTGGCTGTTTAGTTTCCCCGATATAAGACTGATCACAGCCCTCCTGACACTGAACAGCATACACAATGTTACTCTGTTCAGTGTCAGGAGGGCTGTGATCAGTCTTATATCGGGGAAACTAAACAGCCACTGGCCAAAAGGATGGCCCAGCACAGAAGATCAACATCATCAGGTCAGGACTCTGCAGTCTACACTCATCTCCAGGCCAGCGGTCACTCTTTCAGGGATGAAGATGTTCACATCCTTGATAGAGAGGAACGATGGTTTGAGAGAGGAGTAAAGGAGGCCATCTTTGTGAAAAGAAACCGCCCATCATTAAACAGGGGTGGAGGCCTCCGAGTTCAACTGTCCCCCTCCTACAATGCTGTGATTGCTGGTATCACTCAGCCCTCTGTGAATAGCAAACAACCATCAGGGTGCTAACGATCCATTGTTAGGCTGATGGTCCTCCTTGATCATGTGAGCAGCTGGTTTCAGGCTGTCATCAGCCAACTGGTTGTGTAACACTGTGGGAGGGTGCTATTTATAAGACTGAGCTGAACCCAGCACCTCAGACTGAGGAAGTCTTTCGGACGAAAGACGAAACGTTTCTACAATTTTTTGCTTTGTTTTGTTTTTTTTTTTTTTGAATGTCCAGAGGACCAGACTTAGCTTTTTTAGATTTTTCTACCTGGATTATTGAGCATGCATCAGGGTATTTGAACCANGATGCATAACACGAGGAGTGAGGTGTGTCATATGTGGTGTTTCATGCTAATGTGCTGCTTATCTGTATAATATGTTACATGTAAAATGTACTCCTGAAGTTATTTTAAAGGTATTGTGACATCATTTTTGAACTTTGCATATAGTGACACAACATATATATCTTGTATCATTCAACTATGTTAGTTTTTAGCAAACAGAATGATAAATTTATAAAAATTACTGTACTGTACTTTCAAAGTGAGTTTAAAATTAAAAACCGTGTATCTTCACGGGACATCCGACTACACGCGAATGCAACATTGTTCTTTATTCTTTGTCTCTGTTCTTTATTCTTTGTCTAGACAAGACAACGCTAATATGAGCTCTAAGTGGGGTAAATATGGAAAAAAAATAATAAAGATTGGGAGAAAGAGCGTGCTCTTCAAGACTGGATCAGACCACAGATGGGAGAAAAATGCAAAATTTATTTTTATTTTTTAGACTGAATACGTTCTTTAATGTATAATTTTGCTGGTTATATGTAATGCCATAATAAATATGTTTATACTGTTTAAAACTGCCTTTTTTTACACAATGGGATGGGTTGCCAGCCGGGGTTTTTTGGGACTTTTTTTGAAAGAGCTAGTCGCTTGTTTGTGCTTGTTTTGAAGGAGCTGATCGCTTCTTTCGGTCTGGAGATCTGGCAACCCTGCTTGAACCACTTTTGTTACGACACAGTGTACAACACGTCAGAGTGAACAGTCGTTGACCACTAACCCCAAAACTTCTGCTACGGTCACACTGAGATGCTCTTCATCTGGTGGTGAGGTGAGTCTGGTGCTGGCTGGTCTGTTTGGGTCTTCAAAACGTGCATAAAACTTATTGAGGGCATCAGGCAGAGATGGGTCTTTGGGGCATTGTTTGCTCTTACCCTTGTAATCTGTTATGCATTTGATGCCCTTCCACATGCTCCGTGGGTCTTGTGTGGTGAACTGACCCTCAATTCTCTGTGCATATGTGGCCTTGGCCTTCTTAATGCCAGCAACTAGCTCTTTCCTGCTCTTTCTCAGCTCCTCTGTGTCTCCAGACTTGAAGGCAGTGTTCCTGGCTGCCAGCAGGGTGCGGACCTCTTTATTTAACCAGGGTTTTGTGTTGGGGTAAAATTTAACATGTTTTTTTATGGATACGTTTTCATAGCATGTGCTAATATACCCCAACACATCAGTGTTGAAGCATATAAGTCTAGGTTCACTGAGTTTCCATCAGCTACTACCTCCCTGAAAACAGACCAGTTTGTATTTTCAAAACAGTCTCTCACTATGGGGGTGCTATCTTGGAGCCAAACTTTTATCTCTCTTTGTTCCGGCTTAGAGCGTCTGAGTGGAGGAAGCTGTGCTGGGACCAAGAGCAAAGAGGAGTGGTCAGAAGTCCCGAGCGGTGGGAGTGGCTTCGCCGTGTACGCCCCTTTCACATTCGTGTAGACTTGGTCAAGTGTTTTATTTCCTCTTGTTGCTGTGGAAACGTGTTGATTGAAGGCTGGGAGGGAGACCTGTAAATTCACGTGATTGAAGTCACCTAAAACAACGAAGAGCACCTCTGGATATTTACATTGCAGCGAGCTAAGTAAGTCATGAATTTCTCCCAGGGCGACATTAGCATCAGGGGCTATGTAAATAACAGTGATAAGGATCACTGAGAACTCACGGGGGAGGTAGTGGGGTCTACACCTTATTGTGATAAGCTCCACAGCAGCTGAGCAGAGGCTTTTAATAACAGCACAGTTTGAGGACCAATCTTTGTGCACGTAAACACAAACCCCGCCGCCTCGTGTTTTTCCCGTAGTCTCGGTGCACCGGTCCGTTCTGAAAAAGAGTCTGTCATCCAGCTCATATACAGAGTCCGGTGTATCCTTACAAATCCACGTTTCCGTGAGGCAGCGCACAGAGCACCTCTTCATTTCCTCCGACGCTGTTACTCTCAGACGAAGCAGATCCATTTTGTTGTCCAGCGAGCGTACGTTAGACAGAAAAAGAGCCGGCATCGGGGGTCTCCCGGTTTTAGCATCTGCCTTTAGTCTTTCCATAATTCCTGCTCGGCAGCCCCGCTTCTGACCTCGGGAGCACCGCTTCCTTTTCTTTCCCCTGGAGTGTGAACCGGAGTGCATCTGCTTCCAGAAAGATGTCCTTAAAAGCCCCATTCTGCCGAGCTCTGATTTGAGTTCGTTGCTGATATCAGTTGTGCCCTGTGGTAAATCCGCTCAGATTCTTAACAGTTCAGTTCGGCTATAATTCACCCGCAAAAAACGTGCAGAGTCAGGTACAAAAACACTATTAAAATTACTAAAAGCTAGGGATGAACCAGGAGCCTGTGAAGCTGCAGCCGGTCTGAGCGCGGTCATCTTAGGATACAGAGAGGGTCAGAAATAACTCCATTGTGTGTTTGTGGGTTTAGAAAAAGCATATGACAGGGTGCCAAGAGAGGAGGTGTGGTATTGCATGATGAAATCTGGAGTGGCAGAAAAGTATGTTAGACTGGTACAGGACATGTATGAGGACAGCAGGACAGTGGTGAGATGTGCTGTAGGAGTGACAGATAGCTTCAAGGTGGAGGTGGGATTGCATCAAGGATCGGCTCTGATCCCCTTCTTGTTTGCTCTGGTGATGGACCGACTAACAGATGAGCTCAGGCAGGAATCCCCATGGACTATGATGTTTGCAGATGACATTGTGATATGTGGTGAGAACAGGTGGAAGAGAACTTGGAGAGGTGGAGGTATTCACTTGAAAGAAGAGGAATGAAAGTCAGCCGTAGTAAGACAGAGTACATGTGTGTGAATGAGAGGGAGGCCAGTGGAACAGTGAGGCTACAAGGAGCAGAGGTCACAAAGGTGCAGAACTTCAAGTACTTGGGGTCCACTGTCCAGGAAAATGGGGAATGTGGTAAAGAGGTGAAAAAGAGAGTCCAGGCAGGATGGAGTGGATGGAGAAAAGTTTCAGGAGTGATTTGTGACAAAAAGGTGTCAGCAAAGGTCAAAGGAAAAGTTTACAAGACAGTGGTGAGACCAGCTATGTTGTATGGTCTGGAGACAGTGTCATTGACAAAAAGACAGGAGAAAGAACTGGAAGTAGCAGAAATGAAGATGCTGAGGTTCTCCTTAGGAGTGACAAGGATGGATAAGATCAGGAATGAGATCATCAGAGGTACAGCACATGTTGAACAACTGGGAGATAAAGTTAGGGAGGCCAGACTGAGATGGTTTGGACATGTCCAGAGGAGGGACAGTGGGTATATTGGTAGAAGGATGTTAGAAATGCAGCTGCCAGGAAAAAGACACAGAGGAAGGCCAAAGAGGAGATATATGGATGCAGTTAGAGAGGACATGAAGGTAGTTGGAGTGAGGACAGAGGATGCAGAGGACAGAGTGAGGTGAAGGAGGATGACTCGCTGTGGCGACCCCTGAAAAGGGAAAAGCCGAAAGAAGAAGAAGAAGTGCGAGCGAAGTTAGTCCGAGCTTTGTGAATTTAATTTAAACAGTATAATCATCCTGCTGCCTGCTGCAGAGGAGGGATGGATGGAGGACGAGTTGAAGAAGTGGCTGCAGATTACTTCTAGTAGCATATTTAGCTAATCTACTTGCATCTCATGGTGAATCAATGAACAAGCTGAAAACAATCTGAAAAGCTCTGAAACAGGTGGAGCACAATCTTATTTATCTTGAAGCAGACACAGAGCTAAAACCTTAAAGTCCTCCATCACTGAGTCTGGCTGTTAGTTTCAACATCAGGTGTAAGGTTGTTCATGCTACAGGGCAAGACAGGTCATGCTGCCATGCTGCTGCAATACTGTACTGTGAAATATATGCTGATAATTGTTTTATTTTTATTAATTACTTTAATTAAATTTGTAATGATAGTGTGCACCTACTATTTTTAGTTTGGAGCAAGCCTGGATAGATTGTTGTACTCAGTGCAGCTCCTAAAGATTAAATGTCCTCTAAATAGCTTCATTTCATTTTCAGAGTTTCTATCGGCCAAATTGTGACATCAGATGCTTAGAAGATTCGTCTCAATGGACAAAGTGGATTCAACCTGCAGGTGAGTAAATGTTGTAACTTATAATGTATTAATTATTGGGGGAATGGTGCCGCAGATGTCAGAGAAGGTGGGCCTGTGATTGGAAAGTCTCGGGTTCAACTCCTGGTACTGTGGGTGGAAAATGTGAAACACCCACACCTGCCTCCACCCTCATTTGCCCCACTCTAGGCCCTTGAGCAAGGCCCTTAACCTCCACCATCTGCTCCCTAAACAGGTCTCTCTTAAAAATGAGTTCTCGTGACTCAGTGAGACTACTCACATTCCACTCCTGTTTGGTATCAGTCAGACACCATTGCACGACTACAACTGGTCCAAAACGCATCAGCCCCATTTTTAACCAGTACAGGCAAAAGAGAGCACATTACACCAGTCTTGGCCTCCCTGCACTGGCTACTGGTTCATCTTCGAATCCAGTTCAAAATTCTCCTGTATGTCTACAAATCGCTGAACAGTCCCCGCCCCCATCTCTGTTTTATGAAGTCAGCGGACCAGTTACTTCTCACAGTTCCACTCGTCTTAAGTGCAGAGGTGACAGGACCTTCTCTGT
The DNA here is from genome assembly GCA_038048925.1 of Garcialebias charrua. Taxonomy (NCBI): domain Eukaryota; kingdom Metazoa; phylum Chordata; class Actinopteri; order Cyprinodontiformes; family Rivulidae; genus Garcialebias; species Garcialebias charrua. The sequence continues at coordinate 12,885 of JBBPBX010087165.1, forward strand.
AGCAGGTCCAAGACTCTAGAACGAGTTACCTCTGCTCGTCAGACAGACCCCCTCCCTCTCGGTTTTCAAATCCCATTTAAAGACCCATTACTATTCAGTAGCTTTCAACACCAGATGATCTGTGTTTGAACCTGTTTGCTTCACACAGGTTGGTCGTTATATTTATTATCTGCAACGTTTTAATGTCTAAATTCTGTTTTTTTTTTTACTTCATTGTGTGTGTTACCTGTTGTTTGTTTGTTTGTACAGCACTTTGGTTGGCCTTCGACATTTGGAGAAGATAAGATACACTGTTAGAGGATCTGTAAACACATTCTATGATATCTGGCAGCCATTTATAGCTTACGCAGAAAATATTTCGGCAGATAAATTTGTGTAAAGGCCAAAGGTCGGCTCCTTTTACAAACTTGTGCTTTGTATTGATTGATGTCTGAATACAAGGTGGATACTTGTTGGGGTAGTAGATCCGGTATAGGAGGGGAGGTGAGGGGGGGGGAGGGTTTTTCGCTGTGTGTATGTTTGTTAGTTGTTTGTCTTACATAAAAAAAATTTAAAAAAATTTTTTCATAAAAAAAAAGTTAGGACAAGTCCATTTTTACCACTGTGTGGCATCCCCCCTTCTTCTTACAGCACTCAACAGACGTCTGTGGACAGAGGAGACCAGTTTCTCAAGTTTAGAAATAGGAATGCTCTCCCATTCATGTCTAATACAAGCCTCTAACTGTTCAATCATCTTGGGCCTTCTTTGTCACACCTTCCTCTTTATGATGCGCCAAATGTTCTCTATAGGTGAAAGATCTGGACTGCAGGCTGGACATTTCAGTACCCGGATCCTTCTCCTACGTAGACATGATGTTGTGATTGCTGCAGAATGTGGTCTGGCATTATCTTGTTGAAAAATGCAGGGTCTTCCCTGAAAGAGATGACGTCTAGATGGAGCATATGTTGTTCTAGAACCTGAACATAGTTCTCTGCATTAATGGTGCCTTTCCAGACATGCAAGCTGCCCATGCCACAAGCGCTCATGCAACCCCATACCATCAGTGATGCAGGCTTCTGAACGGAGCGTTGATAACAACTTGGGCTATCCTTGTCCTCTCTGGTCCGGATGACATGGCGTCCCAGTGTTCCATAAAGAACTTCAAATCGTGACTCATCTGACCACAGAACAGTCTTCCATTTTGCCACACTCCATTTTAAATGACCCCTGGCCCAGTGCAAACGTCTGAGCTTGTGGAGCTTGCTTAGAAATGGCTTCCTCTTTGCACTGTAGAGTTTCAGCTGCAACGGCGGATGGCACGGTGGATTGTGTTCACTGACAATGCTTTCTGGAAGTATTCCTGAGCCCATTCTGTTATTTCCTTGACAGTGGCATTCCTGTTTGAGGTGCAGTGATGTTTAAGGGCCCGGAGATCACGAGCATCCAGTAGAGTTTTACAGCCTTGACCCTTATGCACAGTGAATGTTCCAGATTCTCTGAATCTTTTGATGATGTTATGCATGGTTGATGATGATAACTTAAAATACTTTGCTACTTTATGCTGGGTAACACCATTCTGGTATTGCTGCACTATCTTTCTGTGCAACAATGGTGGACTTGGTGATCCTCTTACCATCTTGGCTTCTGAGAGACACTGACACTCTGAGAAGCTCTTTTTATACGCAAGCATGTTGTCAATTGACCTAATTAGTGTTAATTGGTCTTCCAGATGTTCGTTATATGCTCAAGTTCCTTTTTCCAGCCACTTATTACTACTTGTCCCAACTTTTTGGGATTTGTTGACACTGAAATTTTGAATCAACATATTTTTCCTTTAAAATTTTACATTTACTCAGATTAAATTTTTGATCTGTCATTTACAGTCATTTACGTT
>JBBPBX010087167.1:0-14758 GCA_038048925.1 Garcialebias charrua
CTCGAGCACCCCCTAGCAGCTGAAAATGGTAGTGTTCAATAATTTCCATGTAAGAATGAATGAAATCGTCATATCTCAGCCAAAAATTGGGTTATAAATATGGGAAAAAAACATGAATAAGTTGCTTCGCTATATAAGTCGCAGGGCATGCTGATTTATACCATACCCTATACCATACCATTTTATTTATAAAGCACTTTAAACAGGAACAAGTCCACCAAAGTGCTGGACAAACAAACACGCAACAGGCAACACATACAATGAAGTACAACACGAAAAACATAAAAACATTGCAGATCATAAATCAAACGATCCAGTACACATCAGCTGGCATTGAAAGCGATGGAGTAGTAGTGAGTTTTTAACCGGGATTTGAAAACCGAGAGGGAGGGGGCCTGTTTGATGAGCAGCGGTAACTCGTTCCAGAGTCTTGGGCCTGCTACAGAGAACGCTCTGTCACCCCTGCGCTTAAGGCGAGTTTCTGGAACTATTAAGAGTACCTGATCCTCTGACCTCAAAGCACGTGGAGGGACATATGGGTGTATCAGATCCGAGAGATAGGCGGGGGCGAGACTGTTCAGCGATTTGTAGACATACATGAGAATTTTGAATTGGATTCGAAGATGAACCGGTAGCCAGTGAAGGGAGGCCAAGACTGGTGTAATGTGCTCTCTTTTGCGTGTGCTGGTTAAAAATCGGGCAGCTGCGTTCTGAACCAGTTGTAATCGTGCAATGGTGGCTTGACTGACGCCAAACAGAAGTGAATTGCAGTAATCAAGCCTAGATGTAATGAATGCGTGAATCACTGTCTCCAGGTGCTTTTTGGATAATATGGGCTTCAGCTTAGACAGACGCCTCAGCTGGAAAAAACAGGATTTGACAATCATGTTTACATGACTGTTGAGTTTCATGGAAGGATCCATTATCACTCCCAGATTTTTGACTTTTTGTTTTTCTGACAGGGGTAGAGCAGACAGGTCAATGCAGTGGTTTGAGGTTGTGTCATTGGGAAGGAACAATATGGCTTCAGACTTCTTATCATTGAAGCTTAAGAAATTTAAAGCCATCCAGTCCCTGATGTCAGCCAGGCAGTCGAGCAGAGGTTGAATAGAGCCTGTACCATTTTGTCTTAGGGGGAAGTAGATTTGACAGATTTATGCAAAAAGGTGTGACTTATACAGCAAAAAGCACAGTAGTTTATTCTGACAATTCCAACAGACCCATTGTATTTTATATTGCAGTATCGTGGGGGGTAAAAAAATCCTCAAATGACTTTAAAGATTTCAATCAAGAAACCTTTTAAAATGTCAGTTTAAGACAATGTTATTCTAAAACTATAAGTAGCCATAATGACACAAAACCGGTCACAAATTGACTCAAATTTAATGATACTGCAACTAACACACAAATGTTCACGCATGTAACTACAGTATTGTAGCTCAAAATCTGATTTTAACTGTTGACAACATTATGACCCAAGAACTAGACTTTTGGCTTAATAAGCACAGTGTTTAACTTTTATGGGCGCATTCTTATCAGAATGATCAAGACCAACAAGGGAAGAGATCCTTTCATCAGGGAACCTTTTCTAAAAAAGGAAAATAAAATGTTTTCCAAAAATGGAAGGACTTTATGTAGATGTTATTTTAGCAGCAAAGCTTCATCTCCTCTTGCTGTTCGCTCTTTTTACTTCTTCTCATCATTCATTTTTGAGCCCTTTCTTTGCCCTTTCTTTTAATATGAGCTGAATTATACAATCAGGTTCAAATGCCTTGTTCAAATAGCTGAAAATAAGCTAAAATATAGTGTTAACATGTGAAAATAAAACCAGAGTAAAGCAAATCCATACATTTGCATACAAATGTGGTAAATAGTTCCATAAGCAATATTTAATTTCCAGCATTTCAGAGGATTGAATACTGCTAATTTTAGTTCATTTGAAACCTAATTATAAATACATGTTGATTGTTTTAATCATTTATGAGCACAATTCTAATAACATTTCCTCTGTGATGAGAGAAACTCTGAAACGCTTATTAATTTCTGCTTTCCCCACATTTTAATACTGATTTCCTCTGCGTCTCAGGCTGTAATGGATCAACTAATGATCAAGTCTGTTTAGAAAGTACTTCTCCATTTCAATCACTCCTAAAATGCCCCCTTGTGCAAAAAGCAAAGGCAATGAAATAAATCAAACAACTGAGACTAGAAAAAAGAAAAACAAAATGTTTCATTTTCCAGAATGTGATTGCAAGATTTAAGAAACTGAGTCGGTTGAAAATACTGTACAAGCCACAAAAGTTTGTCTTCTGCTTCTACACTGTTGTTGACTGCTGGTCTGAGCCTTTGACCCCCGCCCCCCCGCAACCCCACCCCCTGCACACACACAAACACACATCTGTATGCATTTTATGTCCTTTTACTTATATGGTCAAATTTGCAAGGCATTTTTACACCTTGTTTAGTAAGAAGTGTTTAAATGGTGATGCTGATAAGAGTTTTCCTTACTCCTCACTTTTTTTCCATCATTACAATCATCCAAACCAGGTGTGAACATCAAGAGCCATGTTGGATTATTATTAGCATACTGCAGGCCAAGCAGCCCTTTGCAATACTGACATTGCTCCCACTGATATTGCAATCCTGCAGCCCTACTGGGCACTGTGTCAGTTCAGAGCAAACTGGTGCCATCTGTCTAAAAAAAAATAAAGTTTAACAATTCATAAAACACAAGGCTAACAGGATGCGCTGGTCTCCTGCAGGAGTACAACCTCACTCCCAATTTGTCCTGCTGCATTATTTTCCCTTCAATCCCTACACATTATGTAACACTGCTCAAATACAGGGTAGATCTCATGCTGAAAATAATGTGATGTGAAATAAAGTCACAGTGGAAACCATTCTGCTGATTCAATGTTCATTTTCACAACTGTTAGATAAATGCATGCCATAAGAGACGGCTTTTTATTACATTATAACAGGACTGTGTGCATTCGGTGTGCATAAAATGATCCAAATCACACACAATCTGTTGGACTAACATGAAGATTTTGAACAAACCAAGAACTACCACCTACTTAACAGTTTACAATAGAGCATTTATAAAGATGCCATGCAGGGAGAAAAGATCTGCGCAACAGTAAGACACAAACGTGCACACAAAGGCTCTGATTAAACTTTATCAGTGAGGCGAAAAAAGAGCAGCTGCCGTTACTTTATTTTTTTTAATTTATTTTAACTCCAATAAATCACAAGTCAGTCTCTGAGATGCGGATATGCTTAAAGACATAATATAGGCTGCATATAATATCCCCCTCCCCTTCCTGTCCATTCATGCTCCAGTACAAATGAAATCTTGGAGCGTTCAGTGAAACACAAGCCCACGTTGACAAACAAAACCATTCCACAGTTTGACAGTTTCTCCCAACATGCCCAGAGCAAACAGATGGTAAATGTTGAGGGCACATTAAAGATGGTAGCAAAATGTTGCTGCGGCCTGAGGTCTGTGCTGTATGAACCTTTGTGGCTACGTCGGCGAAGCTAACGTGTGTTGTGGTGCGTGCCTTGTGTTTAACTACAACAGCCTGCCTATGATTCATATTTCAGGGTGGAGTGCTGGCTCACCAACGATGAGAGCCCGAAAAATGCAGGAAAACGTCCCAGCATGCACCCACACTCATGACGCCCTAAAGCTCACACACACACAGCTTTTGTCACCTGAGCCAAGCTGATGAATGATTTTGCATTTGTGTACCAGTCAGATAAAAATTAAGAAAATTCCAATATATTCCCAAATTAAAAAATTTAAAAAAAAAAAAAAGATATCCATCAACACATCTTTGATTCTGCAATAACACTGGGGCTGTATGGTACAAATTTAAGTCTGGATGTGAGACAGTTTCATCAGTAAATTTTGTCATTATCCTCACATTTCTCTGAAGTTTCTGTCATTTATTTTCTCATATAATTTCCAGATGAGCTAAAAAGAACAACAACAGCTGCTGGGGTACAGGACTGCTGCAGCGCTGCTACGATGGAGCTTTAGGGCCACGCAAAAAAAAAAAGAATGCCATAAAATTACAAGAATAAAGTCATATGAGACTTTTGTTTGGCAGCTCCCGTTTATTGTATTTTATTTTTCCCCATGTTCTGGGGGCGGCCGTGGCGTAGTGGTAAGTGCAGTCGTCTCCCGATCGGAAAGTTGGCGGTTCGACTCCCGGGACCCGCACCATGTGTCGTTGTGTCCTTAGGCAAGACACTTAACCCCGAGTTGCTCCCGGTAGGACTGGAAAGCACCTTGCATGGTAGTCTGCCGCTACCGGTTTATGAATGTGTGTAGCATTCAATATATGTGTAGCACTTTGAGATTTTCAGTAATGAAAAGTGCGTTATAAATTGAATTAATTAATTATTATTATTATGTGTTGGATCACGATGCGACCCGTCAATCAAGCCAGTAGACGCGTCAGCAAATGACCAATCAGAAGCTAAATGCTCGTTACCTGCAGAGCTGTGCTGCAGCCCATCAGAGCGTACCACCTTACTGTAAGCAGGTTCAAAGTCCTGATACTGATGATAATCTGATGCTGATGTTAAAACAGATTAAACATCTCCTTGTTTGTAAAACCAATACCAAAGTATAACTTAAGATGCTCAACATTCTTCGTTTTACCACAGTTAAATGTGGTAAACCTGCTTTATTATGTCGGAGTTTGGATAATATTACAACTCATTTAGCTTCGGATTGGTTATCTGCTGACACGCCTACTGGAGTGATTGACAGGTCGCGCTGTGGATCCAACAAGTGGAAAAAATAAATGAAAGCTGTCAAAAAAAAGAAGGCTTGTACTACTTGGCTTTTAATTATTTTTTTCTTAGCGTGGCCCTAAAGCTCCGTTGTAGCGCTGCTCATCAGGATGAAGGGCAACTCTGCACAACCCAGTGGTCAGATTTAAATGCCATCCACTCACACAACACTGCCAATGGCTATCTTCTGTGGCTGTGGCTCAAAGTCAACTTTACTAATAAAAGTGGATCCGCAGAGATGAGGAACGCTAAAGTGAGTTAGTTGTAGATTTACACCAGGGCAGGTGGTGAGTCAGCTCTGACTCTACATGTGGCGCCTCTAGTTAATAACTGAAAGGAACACAGTAGAAGTGTTTTGTAGCTGATTCAGAGCTGATTCAAACCTTAAAGGTTCAGTATGTAATTTCTGGAACACGCTGGAACTTAGGAAAATTTTGAACAGAGACACGTTTCTGGTCCCTCCCCCTCAGAGCCATATATGGCTCTGTTACCCCTTGCTCTGCTGAAATTCAAATTCAAGCTCTGTTTTTATTGGCTGATTCAAATTCAAGCTCTGTTTTTATTGGCTGGTTACAAACTCTGTTTTTATTGGCTGGTTAACGGCGGGTCACTGTGGCTTTTTAGAAATGCTTTTAGAGAAGCAAGGGGACAATAGTTTTTTTCAGAGATTACTTGTCTAAAATCAGTATGTCAGGAGGTAGTGACAGAGTGAAGAAATATGTTAAAAATATATTGTTAGAAAAGTTACATACAGCTCCTTTAACTGAAGAAAGTTGCGTTGCTGTGAATAAGTATAAAATACAATAAATAATTTAAATTATTTGACAAAACAAGGAATAGTTTAAAAATAAAATAAAATAGAGCCATGCACGACAAAATGCAATGCAATACCATTAAAATAAACACACGTATGCACCCTATTCTATCAACCGATTGAAAATGAGCTGAGCAAACACGAACCTGCCAACATGGCACATTTCACAGACTACATTGTGCTGTCGAGTCAAATTCCCATTCTCGGATGTTAACCACAGCAGTTCAGGGTGAATTCTAACTGATCTTTCCATACAAAGCACAAAATGGACAGCCCAGCTGGAACATGACACACACTGAAACTCCTAGAACTCAGCAGGGCGTCGGAGATTTGCTGCATCTTGGCAAATGAAACTCTCTCAATCAGCAAGGTGTAGCTGAGTGAAAGAGCTACACCCCGATGAACGGCAGGGGGCTGCTGCTTCACCTGCACGGCTTGCCCCAATCTCATTCCTCTACTCCCTCAGAAAGACTACTTTACATAATCACAGGCCATTTAGTGTGCGTCGTGAATTCAGTCCCGACTGAAAGCATTTAATCATTGCTTGGAAGTGTTTGAAGACTCACAAAGCCTAATGATTTTAACCTGCCGTATCAGTCTGGAGCAGAGCCACATTAAAGAACGACACAGCTCAATAAAACGGCCGCGGGTCCTTCTGTGGCTTGAGAAAACATTTACTTTGATGATTTCCGACTCCCAAACTAACCTGCATCCTTGCTCATGGATGTCGACGTCCCTGATTCAAGGCTGCTATTCAAGGATACAAAGAGGACTGTATGCAAATGAGTCCGATCTGAATTTCACTCGATTGCACTGCGGTGAGGATAATCGGGAAAAGTTTTACTGAGTGGATAAGACAGCTTTAACTGAATTATTTCGGGGCAGAGTTAGAAGAACACCAACTCTCGTCAGCTGTCGAAAATGAAAAATGAACATTTCTTTCTCCCTTTAGCAGAGGAGAAAACATCTCTGGGATGAAAAGAGAAATGGACAGCCATGTTAAAGGGTTTGCAAGCTTCAACTCTTAGAGGCACGTTTGAGCGATTCACAGTGACATGAGCGCAGATCACTGCAGTCCACTGTACTTCCTCTTGGCATTGGCCCGACACCAGCTTTAACCTTACCTAACCCTTTCCTTTTTATCCATCGCTCACTCCTTCCCCTTTACTACCCTTTCTTTTAAACTAAAGCACAAACGCATTCTCTCGGTGCACAAAATCGTCACAGCGCATCAGCCGTGCATTACCTTCGATTTACGTCAGATACAGACGGAGTTCACAAACACACACCCATTCATGCACTCTGTACTACAGTGCGAGAGCAAAGAACACAAACAGCCGCTGGCCCTTGAGGAAAATGATTCTTCTCATTCAATATCATTAGACTCAATGATGACAGTGTGACAACACGAAGAGGCTGCTGCTAGCAAATCAGATGCAAAGGACTGTGATGCCGCTTCAAACGACAGAGCGGACGATGGTTCATGGGTTTCTCAAATCAACCCTCACATCAACCATCAGATAGGATTTGTTTTATGGAAAAGCTAATCTTTCCTAACGTTAAAAACATTGAACAAATTTACATTTTTAAAACGTGGTACTGTCATATTAGAAGGACATCTTAACAAAATTTAATTGGAAATTCCTCTATTCTGGTACTCTGATGCAGATGTGATTAGGAAGCAGATTTCTAATGTCAAATACTGTCAAGTAAGTGGTAAAAAGGTTTTCTCAAAATTGTATAAAACATAGTTTGATGAACAGACCGGCCTGGGTACCGGTAGTAAGGATAATAAACCATTTTGTCAAAAAATATATAATTCATTCAGAAATAAATAGTACACAATTATTACAAAATTAAATGGCTTAAGTGTATGGAACACCAAAATGCTCAAACTTAAATAAATAAATAAAATATTATGAAATAAGGAAATTTTTCATTTTTATTATTTTATTTCATTATTGTGTTTTTCATTGCTTATTTATTTCATAATGGCATTTTTTCATAATGGCTTATTTATTTCATAATGCCACTTTTCAGCAGAATGACTTCAGCTGTCAATCAACGTCAGTGGGTTGGACCTTCACGCCCACTGGCAGATCCTTCACATCCATTAGTTTTCCTGAATACCTGCTCACTGGTACAGTGTTAATACAGTATTGTTAAATTTAAAGAACTAAAACAGAGAGCCCTCTCGTGCGCGCTCCCGCGGCACTGATCGATTTTTGGCAGTCCATCACTTTTTGTCCCGTCACCTGCATCTTCTATGAACACAATCCTATCAATTTGAGCTGCTAAAGTTACCTGAGCTGAATGAAGTTCATGCAACTCTACCATCCTTCATGACTGTTGACCTGGCAAGTTGCTGCTAGCTTGTACCAGTGAGCAGGTACAGTATTCAGGAAAACTAATGGATGTGAAGGATAAGCCAGTGGGCGTGAAGGTCCAACCCACTGACGTTGATTGACAGCTGAAATCATTCTGCTGAAAAACGCAATTATGAAATAAATAAGATATAATGAAAAACACAATTATGAAATGAAAGAATAAAAATGAAAAATTTTCATAATAATGAACTTAGATACAGGTGGTCCCCGACTTACGACAGCCTCGACTTACGACGTTCCGACTTTACAAACGCATCAAATTAATAAAAATATGAAAAAAATAAAATTATATATATATATATGTATATGTATATGTATTTTGTGTGTGTGTGTGTTTAAATGTTCTTGATTTCATGTGTACAGCACTTTGTTACAGCTGTGGTTGTTTTAAATGGCTTTATAAATAAAGTATTATTATTATTATTACATAATTTTTAATTTTGAAGCCGATTTACAAAGTTTGCAGCAGTTTCCGCCAGTTTTCGGCAGTGCCCACGAGTTTAGCCTTAGCCAGTTAGCTCCAGCCTCGTTGCTCCAGACTTGACAGCCGGCTTTGTCCTGATCAGAGGTTCCTGCGCTCGGATACATGATCTGGAGCTGAACAGTGGTTTTGTGGAGGAACGGATGGGCGAAGCAAAACGACACTGTTGACCGCGTGAAGCAGCCGGACCGGAGTAGCAACGAGCTAACATTCTAACAAGCCTTGCTGTAGGATGGACGGTTGGATGCTAACGCCCCATCGGGGGACACGGAGCCGACGGGCGGCGGCCGGGAGCTCGCCTCCATGTCCGCCTGGCAGCCTAAGATGTTGTCTGGACACCGAGCTAACATGCGAAAACGTGGACAAACAGTTGCGGCAGCCTTGGCGGGGCTAACGCTAACAGGCGCTGCTAATGGCGGGGCCTAACATGCCAACGCGGAGCAGATTGTTTTGGATGGATGCAGTGGAGAAACGGCTTTCAGTAAGTTATTAACTCTTTTTCTGGCTCCAAATGTATGGAGTTAACATGCTAACAGTCCTTCCTGTAAACAGTTTGGACCACGTGAAGTAGCTCGAAGTTGCGGAGCTCGGACGTGCAAGAGCTAACATGCAAAAAGACGAGATAGGCTTGACCAGCTCAAAGTAAGAAATTAACTTTTTATTTTTTTAGCCCTGGATTGTAAGTGTTTTTTGATAATTATGTAGCTGTGTTAGTATAGGCGAAGTGCTTGGCAACTTGGTAACTGTTCATTACCGTACATGTACGTGTATCAGTGGCGGCTCGTGTGGTTCCGACTTACAAATTTTCGACTTACGAACGGTGCGTAGTAATGGAACTCGTTCGTAAGTCGGGGACCACCTGTACTTATTTCACAATGCTTTATTTATGTATTTAATGTTGAGCATTTTGGTGTTCTATTAAAGTGAATCAAGTGTTATACAAAGCAGTCACTTTGTGTTACTGACCAGCCTGTCACAGATCATAATGTCCTGTAACTCACTGTGCTGCACACAGATTTTTGGTTCTGTACCACTGCTTGATTTGACACTCACTCCTCAGACCTCAGTGCTCCAAATGTGCATCTGAAGAGACCACGCTCTCTGCTCCTATTCTTTGTCTCCCATTACAGCCACTGTGTAATAGCTGCACTAATTTGAATAATGCACCACCCAAATAGAAGACGCTTGCAAAATTGATATAAATGCAATAAACATTAGCCTAAATCCTTAAACTGGAGTCTGTTAGATTAAATTTGGTCATCAGTCTTTGTGTCCCTAGAGGGTCATGCACACAAACAGGCTTAGTAACTCCTGGAAATACAAAGCAAAAGCTTTCAAGCACAAAATTGGAAAGAGTGCATGAGCGCTGCAAATACTATAATTACCGACTAAAAATTAAGGCTTTAAAAAATCATTTTGTGCTATGCTTACAACCACCTAGTGGATTTGCATACTTTTGACAAAACAATTGTTTATATTTACATTTAAGGCAAGTTTTTTAAATATTCTATATATAATATAAATTCTGGATTCACGTATTGCAAAATGATTAAAATGTCAGTTTTAATTATGCAGGGAAAAAAGCTGTTTTATGTAAAGTTTCAGGATTTAACCAGTGTAATATAAACAAAAGTAAAATTGTAAACAGGTAATATATGCTTGCACTAAAAGGAGTACTGAGGATTTTATATTTGAGCAAAAGCAGCCTTGTGTGATGAGCTTGTTTGTGTTAGATTAGAGTCCAGGTCCCAAAAATATATTATTTTCTTGTAAACAGGTGTCTTGCAAATTCTGTTTTTTGTCACAATGAGAACGTTTAGCTTTTATCAGCCTGAAACAGGCAGTTTTGTACAGAAAGGAGTGAGAAAGACAGAACAGCAAAGCAAAATTAAAAACACATTGTAGAGTCACTTTGAATATTTGTGATAAATATTTCAAATTTGTAACATTTTAGACTGGAGCCACATTTTAAATGCCATGTTAACCTTCCAGATGTGCCCTACCTATATTTCATGCCAGTCCTCATACTTTGTTCGCTGGAGGAAGGCACACTCTGAACAGAGAGATGACCCAGGCTGCGAGCCACCATCGCCACCGCTCGGAACTTGCTGCGGGTGCCGGTGCTGGGGCTGTTGGCATTCTGGCGATTTAGCCGGTCCTCCGTGTTGCGGCTCACTCCTCCACGATGATCTGTGCATACTAATGACACCTGCATCCTGGTGTCTGACAGTCCCAATTAAATTGTCTCTGATGAAATTCTCTACTGGATAAATCAGATGGGGAAAACTCCCCGAGGTGGAGAGTCTGAGGATCGAGAGCAGACGGTAGTCCTGTCTGAAGGATGCTACGCTGCAATCCGGTTCAAAACTCCTCCTCTGTTAAAAGCAAAGACTGACCACCTCACAAGTTTGAGTAAAAACAAACAAACAAACAAACAAAAAAAGGTTGGATAAGAATGTAGGGAGGTTGCTGATCAGGTGAAAATCCTGTTCAAGGAAGTCCAAACCCAGGAACTACATTCTAGCTTTTCTTCATCAGCTATTATGAAACAAACATGCATTTACTGCCGATTCCAAAGACAAGAAGTCCAATAAAATGCAATATATTTAAAAAAAAAGATAAAGTTTTTACTCAGTTCAGTCAAGTGTCCTCCTGCTTGTATCTCCAGCAGCTCACATGCAGATCCACAGTCCTGCAATTTCCTTAATAAAAAAAACAGCTCAGTGCCAAAGATAACACCTCTTGTAGCCAAGCTTTAAGAGTGGCAATGAAAAGATCCACATGAAGAGATGGAGAGAATAAAACATGCCACACAGTTCCAGTGGGTTTTCATCTCGCAACCTTAAGCCCGGCAGTCGCGCTGCATGATGCATGTTCTACTACACGTTGGAAAAAGGGCAAGATTCATTTTCTGGCTTTGCCTGTTGCCTGGATTAAACTTACATCTGTATGCCTTGTGCTCCGAATAAAGAGGCACGGAGCACACGGGCGAGAAATGGGAGGAGAGTGGGGGAGAGAGGGAGGCAATGTGGTGGGAGGGATATGAAAAGAAGCTGTGAGGAGGAATATTCGGTGAGCCATAGCAGCGTGAGAGCAAGGCACTAAAATCTGGCGTGTTTACATCACCTCTACCAAGAAAGAGTATCACATTGTTGTCCGTCTGTTACCCTGCAGTAAGATTTTATTTAGTTTATTCTGGGGGGGAAAAAGGAGGCTGAGTGCTTAGCGGTCAAGACTTTGGAGTAGCCTATGGCCCCAGAAAAAAAAAAAGCAGGACTGTTGCATGGGTTTATTCAACTAGCAATGAAGTATTATATTACCGTACTTTATCTCTGACAGTAAAATGACAGATTTTGTAGATATACTGTATCTGAAATAGTAATTTTGTCTTTACTAAATAATAAGCTATACTGTGTGGCATATTCTGACAAGTTCACACAAAATAAAGTTCTTCATTTTAATATATACAGTAATTTGCATTGTTATTCTTTACCCATTCTAAAATGAACAAGGTCTCCAATAAAGAGCTAACAACAACAACAACAACAACAACAACAACAACAACAACAACAACAACAACAACAACAACAACAACAACAACAACAACAACAACAACAACAACAACAAAAAGTATAATAACTGCCTGAGGTGGAAAGTAAACCCCAGAGAAGCTGGATTTGATACTAGCTGTGCATCAACGAGACAATACATGAGTGACGTGCTCCCAGTAATATAATACTGTCACTTATGTAAACAGACCAGCTACAGTGTGCCAAGGAGATAATTAAAAGAGATACCATCAGGACCATGCATGTACAGTATCGTTCAGCAGTTAAAGAAGCGACCTCGGTCAAAGGCGAACAGCAAAAAGGACATTGCTAACTGACAGGCTTATTCTTGGAGCTGCAACCTTTTGGTCTCCCGAATATCCAGAGAAAAGTAAAATAAAATTTAATGGCAAACTGTGAACAAAACAAGCTCCAAAAAACATTTGGAAGGGTTTAGAAGCATATAAAAGGTCTCTGCAAAAGTTGTGCATTGTTATTTTAACAGCCTAGGCTCAAGCAATACACCGACAAGCTCTAAGATCATGTTTGCAGGGTGTCAGGAAAACGATTTGGTAGAAATCCCTTGAACATTGCTCTTTGTAACAGAAAAGTAAAGCATATACCGGTAGGCAGAAGCCTGACCTGCATCTCTTTAGCACAAAGTACAATACATGGATTTACCACCACTGCTGTGGAAACCTGACACCACAATTCATGCTTCTCTGCTCCAGGGCCCCCAGGAGTCCTGACATTGGGTAAAGTACTGAGAATTTAGAAAGGCCAACGACAAGCACTTACAGGCTGTGATTTAGAAATAGCTAACTATTTCAGCTAACATGCCTGACTAAAATACCACCAAAATATACAGGAGCATTCAGATTTAACAAGCCAATAAAGAACACAAAATAAAAAGAGTGCTTTAAATACATATAGAAAATCTTTAGTCCTGATGTTCATGCTTTTAATTCTCCATCAAAGATTCATGGTTCCAGAAACAATGTGATTTCTCATCATCGCCACACCATAAAGAGCATTTAAACCTTTGATTCATCTATGTCAGAGAATCAGCACATTTATTGACTGGTATACAATGCAAGGTACTGCAATCGATACGAGCGTGCATCATCGGACAGACGAGTGATCCATCAACTAAACAAATCAACAGTACCCATTTTTTAACCATACAATCTTAATGGCATTTTGTACAGACTATATGTTTCTAAAGACAGATTCAAAACACATTGTACAAGTCCTGAAAAACAAGTCTAACAATGTGCAGAACAGCACTTGCAGCACAAGATCTTGTAATTAACATAAACAACAGGCACCATTAGCTGATATTATTATAAAATATGCCGACAGAGGAAACAAAAATATGTTCAATACACTAAATCCTGCTTGACACACTTATATGAATTAATATTTCACAACAAACACATCTAGCTGCATGGATTTAATTCCAGTGACTAAATCTAGAAACAAAACCTGAACCAGATAAACATAAAGAAAATTAGTACAGATGACTGAAGCCTCAAATACAAGTACATGACAGCATGTACAGATTTATTGGAGAGGAAATATATATATAATAATAATAATGTGTTTGTCTGTCATCTGCGTATGTTTCCCATACACAGACGAAATTCGTCTCTGCATTTAACCCAACCACCCCAGGTGGTGCAGTGAGCAGCCAGAGGGCGCTCGGGGAGCTGGAGAATTAGGTGTGCACTCATAGACACCCCAAGGTGTGTAGTGGCCGGGACGCGAACCCGCGTCCTTCGGGTCCCAAGTCAAACGCCCTATATATATATATATATATATATATATATAATATATATATATATATATACAGTATACCGTACTGTATATATACAGTACCGTATTTTTCGGAGTATAGGTCGCACCCGAGTATAGGTCGCACCATCCAATTATTGCCAAAGAATTGGAAAAATCCATATATAGGTCGCACCTGAGTATAGGTCGCACCTACGTCAAAATGTGGACCGTGTTTAGCTCTGCTGCAAATGTCTCTTCCACAGGAGCGCACAGCAAGGCTTTTAAGAAGATTAACACTTAAAAACAATTAATTGTTTGATAAAAAATTATAGCAAATATGTGTCTGAGCTGAACTTTTCTTTAATAAATGAATAATTTTAGCAGGATAAACACCTAAAAAATATATTTGTTAGCTGACATTATTGTAAGAGTGTGTCTCAGTTTAATTTTTGTTAATAAATGATTACAAATCAGCTTATTTTATAAAAAGCCATATGTAGGTCGCACCTTAGTATAGGTCGCAGGCCATGAAAAAAATGATAAAAAAGGTGAGACCTATACTCCGAAAAATACGGTATTAATAATTTTTGCACATGAAAACAGTGCAAAACATCAAACTACTAGGTAACAAACTACACATTGCCTGATAAGAAAAGTGAGTAAAAGTCCACTGGAAAAAAATTCTCACATTTTATGATTCTTTCTAGTCTTTCATTAAACTCTTTAAAATGGATTTTTTTCCCCAACACTTTTATCGAGCCAACGCTAGCCTGAACTACGAGCTGCTTTGTGCTCATTCATCAAAGCGAGTCAGAGAACATTCAGAGTTATTTCCTTTGCACTGTTTGTCACAAGATAAATCAATAATTGATATGGACACTTAACAAACAAAATAAGAATCAATGCAAGTACCCCTGTTAATTTGATATACTGTACCATACTATAC
>JBBPBX010087168.1:0-14758 GCA_038048925.1 Garcialebias charrua
AGTACACATTTAAGGAGTCCTGACACATTTACCAAGTCATTCACATATAAAATAAAAAGCTTTGGTCCAAGTACAGAGCCTTGGGGAACTCCACATGTGATATTACAGAGGTCAGATCTTACATCATTTATTTGTACAAATTGTTTCCTATTTTTTAAGTAGCTAGATACCCACTGTAATGCTGGTCCTCTAATACCATATTTGTTCAGTTTTTCAAGGAGAATGGTGTGATCAATAGTATCGAATGCTTTTTTTAAATCAACAAAGATACTGATACAGTGTTGTTTTTGATCGACAGCAGTAGTTATTTGTTCCATTAATTCCATGAGAGCCATTGATGTAGAGTTTTTTGATCTAAACCCATACTGACTGCTGCTTAGAATATTTTGTTTATCTATAAATTGGTCTAGTCTGTTTACAAATAGTTTTTCAAGAATTTTTGAAAACTGTGGTAACAAGGATATTGGTCTATAATTGTTGAATACACATTTATCACCATTTTTAAAAAGAGGAACGACCTTAGCTACTTTCATATTATCTGGAAAAATTCCTGTTGAAAATGATAAGTTACATATGTATGTGAACGGCTCAATAACATGACTCATTATGTCCTTTACAAACATCATATCCATGTCCACCCAGTCTTTCGATCTCTTGTCTGTAAGATGTTTTACTACATTCATTATTTCCTCTTTGTTAGTTCCATTTAGGAAAATACTATTTGCACAACCTGTAATTGAGTGGATCATATTTTTATCTACTTTTGGTATCTTAGCTGCAAGGCTTGATCCAACATTCACGAAATATTGATTAAATCCATTTACAATTTCATTTTCATCATGAACTTCATCGTTGTCTTTTACAAAATATTTTGAAATACCAGTTTTTGCTTTATGATTCTTCAGTACACCATTCATTACTCGCCATGTTGCTTTCATATCACCATTAGTTTTATCTAATAATTTACTATAATATTCTTTCTTATGTTTCCTTATAATCCCTACTAATTTATTTTTATACTTTTTATATTTTTCTTCTGCGCTCTGACTTCGCAATTTCAAGAAACATGAATACAAATAATTCTTTTTTTTACATGCATTTCTTAACCCTTTTGTCATCCATGGTTGATCATTCGTATTTCTCTTTGTGTAATTTGTTTGCACACAATTCTTTTCATACAGGGTTTCCAAGATATTCATAAACTCATCATATGCTCTGTTCGCATCATCAACATACACTTCATTCCAGTCTTGTTTATCCAGATCCTCTTTCAATTTTTCCAAAACTTTTTTTGATGTGTTTATGATTTTTTTCTTCGTTGTGTCTGCTTTTGTGATATTTTGATCATTTTTAAAGATTGTGAAAACTGGTAAATGATCACTTAAGTCGGTCGTTAAGATACCACCAATCACATCCCCATTTGTTATATTTGTGAAAATATTATCAATTATTGTAGCACTATGAGTTGTAATTCTTGTTGGCTTTGATATCAATGGATACATATTTAAACTGTACATTGAGTTTATAAATGTGCTTATGTTATTTGAATCTGTTTTATTTCCCATATCAATGTTAAAGTCTCCACACAAGAAAATATTTTTATTAAAACTTTTCTCCATTAGTTCCAAGATTTTATCAGTGAATATTTCTATATTTGCTCCTGGTGATCTATATACACAACTTATTATTATGTTTTTATCGTTTTTGTTTATAATTTCTATTGTTATCATTTCCATAATATTATCAACTATTATTGACATTTCATTATTTAATTTACATTTTATTTCATTATTGACAAATAGTGCGACACCACCACCTCTTTTATTATTTCTGTTCATATGATATAATTCATACCCCTCGATGTGAATATTACTAGTGTTATCATCATTAAGCCATGTCTCTGACAACGCTATTATCGTAAAAGTTCTATTTAATTGTTTTAAGTAATCTGTTATTTTGGATATGTTTGCATTTATACTTCTGCTATTAAAGTGAATAATGGAGAGAACTCCATTTGATATATTGATGTCATTAAACTGCTCTTCATTATAATATTCGCTATCATTTATTACAGGAAAAAAATTTGCATCAATCACATTTTCAACATTATATATTTTAGGTTCTGAGTCTTCATATGTTGTCATGTTCTAATGTATTTGTTCATTTCACCATATATTTTATCCATTTTGATTGTGAGTTGTTTCATTGATTTGTAATTTTTCATCTCTTGAGGAGTGGAGTGGGAGAAGACCCTGTTCGCAGTGGTTAATTTGAGCCAGATCCTGCCGGAACAAGATCTGCGAACTCTCTCATTTTGACCGTTCGGATCCAGCAACTCAAATCTCTGCCCCTAAAAGTCCAAAGTTATTGCACAATTTTATTTTGATTATTGATTAAAAATACAATGAGAGAGACGTTCCCCAATCTGAGGGGTGGGTGTTCCAGCCGCATCACGCTCTTGCCAGCAGACACACGGACTGCATGTCCCGCAGGGATCGTCTTCATCCACCTTCAGCTGTGCGCCCTGAGACCGTTGTTTTACGCACAGCGTCTCCAGACAGCTCTGCAGGACACGTGCACAACTGCTGTGTCGGAACGCCTGCATACATTGCTGCATAACATTTCAGACATAATAAGTATGCTTACAGTAAAAAATTTAAATAAAATATGAGTGAAATGTTCGATGTGTATTAACATCACATATCAAAACAACAGCACAAATTTGTCAAAATAACTGCGATCAAAATTGTGTCAGGAAGGGCATCCGGCGTAAAAACAACTGCCAAATCTTCATGCGACTAGATCGCTGTGGTGACCCCTAACGCAGGGAAAAAGCCGAAAGAAGAAAAAAAAAAGAAAAAAAACTCTGATCAAAATGTCCCAAAGACTGTCCAATTTATTATCTAAAATAAATGGATGGATGGATTGTCCTTAGCAGGACAACTGAGAATTGAAGCTGAGAAGCTCGTCCATGCTTTTGTCTCCTCCAGGCTCGACTCCTGCAACTCCCTGTTTGTTGGAATCCCTGGCAAAAACCTTCAGAAACTTCAATATATTCAAAACAGTGCAGCAAGGATCTTGTTGAGAGTTCGTAAATTTGAACATATTACGCCCATTCTCCATAACCTTCATTGGCTTCCTGTCGCCTACAGAATTCAGTACAAAACTGCTCTCATTACACATCAATGCTTACATGGAGCTTCACCAGATTATCTGAAGGATATTCTTATTCCATACTCATCCACCCGGTCGCTGCGGTCACAGAACAGTAATCTCCTTCACATTCCGAGAACCAAATTAAGGACCATGGGAGACCGGGCTTTCAGTGTGGCTGCCCCCCACCTGTGGAACTCTCTTCCTGACTGTCTGATGCCGGGTCCCCACCTAAATTGTCAGAACGCTCCTGCCGCCCCCTTTTGGCCGCTTGTCACTGATGCCGGGCACTAGGGATGGGAATTGATAAGAAATTATCAATATCAATGCCGTTATCGATGTCCTTTATCGATTCAATTCCTTATCAATTCTGTTATCAATTCTCATTTGGGTAAAAATATATAGTAAACTATTTGTGTTCATAAAGAATTTAATATTTCACCAAAACCAAACCAAAAACCAAAAATATGTAGTATGCCTAACAAATAAAACTTCATCAACAAAAAAACAAACTAGCAATTTTTGTTAAGAAATATTATGGGTTCATAAAGAATTTAATGATCTTTCACCAAAACCAAAAATATATGTAGTATTCCTATTTGATGAAGTTTTATTTTTATTGTTTATTAGGAATTTCCTAATAAACAATAAAACTTAATCAAAACAAAACTCTGATAAAAATATTTAAAATGCATTCTTACTGAGTTGTTGCTTCTCTTTGAGGACCACTTTTGCCATGTGAGACCTCTTCATCCACACGACCACCGAACAAATTCTTGCTGCCCAGTTGGAAACTGAACTGCTCTTGTACAGCTTCTCCCTGCTTCCATGAAAGGAGAAGCTAACGTTGGTGTGCTAGCAGCACCACTCGTGCTAACAGCCTCTGACCCAGCCAGACTCCGGCAATCCTCGTCAACTAAATGTTATTACAGGAGAGGGAGATTATTTATAAAATACAGTGGAAGCAGTATAGCTAAAAGGTAACAAGTGAAAGAATTTGACGTTACCTGCTGTAACATTTACAACGGAGGAGGACGCTTTCTCTCCACTTCCTTCTCCTCCAAGCAGCGTGTTAAAAACGGTACATTTCTTCAAAATCAGCGCATGCCGAGTGGCCAAATCTTCTGCATGTTCGACGTATTTCCTCCCTTTATCGTAATGGACGCGTTGCATGCGTTACAAGTAGCCCTGGTCTCATCTTTTTTCGTGAAATGAAGCCAAACGCTTGAGCGCTTCCTCCGCGACGCCATTTTGAACATAGATATCATATATAGACACCATAGATATGATATAAATATTGTAATATAAATGTTTATATAATATTAGTAGTTCATGACTATTAAATGCAGACCGTTCTTTTTACCGAGGGAGTTTACAGCTGTTTTGATTGTTGCTGTATATATCCCCCCAAGCTCCAACAGCAAAGATAGAGGTGAGGCACTAAATGAACTATATCTGCACATCAGTGAGCAACAAACAGCCCATCCTGATGCTTTTCTCATCACGGCTGGTGATTTCAACCATGCAGATTTAAAGAGTGTTCTTCCAAAAACATACAGAAACATAAACTTTGCAACAAGAGGAAACAACACCCTGGACCAGGTTTACACCACCATGAAAAATTCCTACAGAGCCATCCCCCTCCCCCACATTGGTGCTTCTGACCATATCTGTGTTATGCTAAAGCCAGCATACAGGCCACTGGTGAAAGTCACAAAACCAGTCCGCAAGCAGATACGAGTGTGGCCAGAGGGGTCTTCAGAGGCACTCCAGGACTGTTTTGACACCACAGATTGGAGTATGTTCAAAGAAGCTGCTACCACAAACAACAACATGTCTCCAGGAGTACTCAGACACTGTATGTTCATACATCACCAAGTGCATTGATGATGTAACCAACCTTAAAACCATCACTGTTCGGGCTAACCAGAAGCCATGGCTGACAGCTGAGGTTCACAGACTCATGAAAGCCAGGAATGCTGCCTTCAAAGCGGGAGATCAGGTGGGCCTGAGGGCAGCCAGAAACAACCTGGACCGGGGCATCAGAAAGGCAAAGAGGCAGTATTCTGGGAAAATAGCTCACCGTTTCAAGGACAGCAGGGATACACGCAGTCTGTGGCAGGGAATACAGACCATCACAAACTACAAACCACCCCCCCAGACCTGTGACAGCTCAGCCTCTGCGCTGAATGAACTGAATGAGTTCTTTGCTCGGTTCGAGGCAAGTAACAGCACACCAGCACATAAACTCCCCCCCTCTCCTGATGGCCAGGTGCTGACGCTGTCCTCAGACAGCGTAAGGCGATCATTCATCAAGATTAACGCCCGGAAGGCCTCTGGTCCTGACAACATACCTGGTCGTGTGCTGAAGGACTGTGCAGGGGAACTCGCAGCGGTCTTCACGGACATCTTTAACATCTCACTGAGCCAGGCCATCGTCCCCACCTGTTTCAAAGCCACCACCATCATCCCTGTCCCAAAGAAGGCAACGCCCGCATGCCTCAATGACTATCGCCCAGTAGCACTCACCCCCATCCTGATGAAGTGCTTTGAACGGCTAGTCATGAAAAGCATCACATCTGTCCTCCCTGACTCCCTGGATCCCTTCCAATTTGCATACCGACCTAATCGCTCAACCGACGATGCCATCTCCTCTGCCCTTCACACAGCTCTCACACATCTGGACACGAAGGACTCCTATGTTAGAATGTTGTTCATCGACTTCAGCTCGGCATTTAACACCATCATCCCCCAACAGCTCATCCTTAAACTGGACAGTCTGGGGCTGAACACCTCAATGTGTAACTGGCTGCTAGACTTCCTGACCGGGAGACCACAGACAGTGCGGGTCGGGAGTAACACATCTAGCACCATCACATTGAACACAGGGGCCCCACAAGGATGTGTGCTGAGCCCCCTTCTATTCACCCTGCTAACACACGACTGCACACCAGTGGTGGGATGTAACTAAGTACAAATACTTTGTTACTGTACTTAAGTACATTTTTCATGTATCTGTACTTTACTTAAGTAGAGTTAAACATGGGTACTTTTACTTTTACTCCACTACATTTTACATGAAGTATCTGTACTTTCTACTACACTACATTTCTATAATGTGTTGAGTTACAAGTTACATTCACGTTGCAGCTTTTTGATTTGTCGTTAGTTTGAAATGATGTCAAGAGGGGAGTTGGTCCATTGAATCACTGCAAAGTGGACAGGTAACATTACACCCGCCTTCAAGAAGAGCTGAATCAATGACATATATTCTAGTATATACATTGAGCTGGGAGCACCCACAGCACCACTAACACACTCAAAATGGATTCCACCACAGAGATTCTGCCAGAAAATACACCAACACCCATGGCCTTATTGAAACATTATTCAAAGACTATTTTAATATTACTGAAAGACTATTGAAAGACTGTTCAGTCAGATTCTGTTCAGACAGATTCTCTCTCCCAAAAGAGCCAGACTGGACTCAAAAAACTTTGAAAACCAACTTCTTCTGAACTTGAACAAGAAATTCTTGCTGCAATATTAAAATGTGTCAGTTCATGATGTTAGGAGACAAGAGATGTCTCCAAATGACTCAACACTCAGGTCCAAGTTTTGAAAATGGTGTCAGGAAGGTAAAATATTGTTCACTATTGACCCATTACAAGGTTGACTTGACAGTATTTTAACTAGAGTTGATGACAAACTGCAGTTGAAATGATCAGATGTTCCTTTGTTAGTTGTGTCTAATGCTCCTTTTTTTCTGTCAGACAACTTTTACTTAAATGTGTTTACTGCAGTTAAAATGACACATTGGTTTGTGTTAAATAAAAACTTTCACAGGTATAATCTTTCTTATTTTGCTTAATGTCATTTAACTCTGTAGGTCATCCCTGAAATTCTGACGCACAGAATCACAAGTCCAAGTGTGAACTGTGTCACAGAGTAAACACAATAAAAACATGTACAGTACTGTATTATCTGCAGCATTGTTCATTAAAATGACTCAACACTATTAATGTATTACAGAAAATATACATACAGTATGCACACTTATGATATTGTAGATCATTGGATTAGGTAATACATTCAGCAAGTACTTTTACTTTAATACTTTTAAGTATTTTTAAAATCAAGTACTTATTTACTTCTACTTAAGTAAAAACATTAATATGGTACTTCTACTTTTACTAGAGTACATTTTTGTCTGTTTATTTGTACTTTTACTTAAGTACAATGTTTGAGTACTTTCTCCACCACTGCTGCACACCATCGTACAGCTCCAACCACTTCATCAAGTTTGCGGATGACACAACAGTGGTGGGTCTCATCAGCAACAACGATGAGACGGACTACAGGAACGAGGTGAGCCGCCTGGCCTTGTGGTGCGGACACAACAATCTCACTCTCAACGTGGAGAAGACAAAGGAGATTGTTGTGGACTTCAGGAAGAAGGATGCCCAACATGCCCCTCTGACCATCAACAGCACCGCAGTGGAGAGAGTAGACAGCACCAAGTTCCTGGGAGTGCACGTCTCAAAGGACCTGTCCTGGAGCAGGAACACTGCAGCACTGGCAAAGAAGGCTCACCAGCGTCTCTACTTTCTCCGCAAGCTGAAAAGGGCTGGAGCTTCAACCCCCATCATGAGCACCTTCTACAGAGGTGCCATAGAAAGTGTCCTGACCAGCTGCATCACTGTGTGGTTTGGTGCATGTACTGCATCCTGCCGCAAGAGCCTCCAGCGCATTGTGAGAGCAGCTGAGAAGATCGTGGGCACCTCCTTGCCCTCACTGCAGGACTTACACAGCAAACGCCTCACTCGGAAAGCCCACCGCATGGCAGGTGATCCCACACACCCACTACACAGCTGCTTCAGACTGCTGCCATCAGGGAGGAGACTGAGGAGTCTCCAGGCTCGAACCAGCAGACTGAGAGACAGCTCTGTTCATCAGGCAGTCAGAATGCTAAACACTCTGCCTGCTCTGCCCCCCCTCCCATTTGAACTGCCTTAACACTAAAACTTTCTCACACATTACCACACAACACAAAGATTTTAACACTAGACTCTGTGTCATCAAACGGGTTTTCACTAAACTCTCGGTCATGTGCTCATACAGTTTGCACTACTTCTCATACTTGCACTAATGTCTGTATTACATCACTGCCTATAATCATAATACTGTTTACATTCTCTGTTTACATTTATTAATACTGTTTACTTTTATTACTACTGCTTACATGTAATTACTACTGTTTACATTTATTTACACTACTCTAATATCTACACCACTGCTGGTACATATACAGTGTGCTCTGAACGGTCTTATTTAGGTCTTATTTAGGGATGCCCAATGTGCCTTACTGCATATGCCACTTTTTGCCTCTATAACAACATCAACTACTACCTCATACATATACTGTGTACATTAACTCATACGCTGCTTTGCCACTTTGCAAATGTCAATGCTAGAAACCTTTAGTTTATTTTAGTTATACTTTTTATACTCTTTTTTTATACTAGTATGCAAAAACTCAGGACAATATTATGTTCATTAAATGTTTAATGTTTTAGTTTTAGAGTTGGTGTAAATTTTCATACTCTTATACCACTATGCAAAAAACTCAGGACAGTGTTAGTTTTACTATTTTATGCTTATGTCTATTATTATATGTTTCAGTGTTTCAATGTTTAGATGTTTACTGTTGCACCGAGGGACTGAGAGAAACGCAATTTCGGTCCTGTGTATGTCCTGTACTGTACATATTGCAGATCTGACAATAAAGTTGACTTTGACTTTGACTTTGATATATAGACACCACCACCACTCGTCTCGGGCGTAGCGCATGTCTGTGATGTCAGCGCTTGAATACGTCACCACCATGAGTCTGCAGAACCGGTAAGCTGAATCGTTAAGACATGAATCCTACAATTCCATGGAATTGGACTATTAAGAACCGGTTCTCTAACAGAACCGGTTCTCGGTTCCCATCCCTACCGGTCACCCACTGGGACGCGTCTGATGACGCGCACTAGGGGGAGGCAGAGGGTCATCAGTTTTTGTGTTTTCATGCTGCTGGCAGATAAAATCAGCAACACGTGACCCCCGCTCCTACTGGAGTGGGTTTTCTATGAGCCGAACTGCAGCTCAGACAGTCTTTGTTGAGATTAAAACGTTTTTTTATGTTTGGGGTGATCGTACGCTGAGCGGACAGCAGCAACTGTTTAAAATGCCAAGATTCTTACCGGAGTCTGGTTCCAATTCATGGAGGCTGATGAGGTAAGTTTAAAAAGTCCAAAAAAAGTCCCGTTGTCGTTGCGTCATCACATAGCAGAGGCTCTCCCGATTGGTTGCTGGACGCGTCGAGCAACGTCGAGCCGCAAAAACATCAACTTTTGAGACTTTGGCGGCTCGACGCTGCTCAACGCGTAGGTTGTTTCGGACGCGCGCGTGCGTGGAAATGAACTGCCGCGTGCCGGCGCGCCGCTTCAAATACTCAAAACGCGCCGCTTCACGGTTCGCCGCGCTTCGACGCGTCTCCACATAGACTTTGAATGTAAACCGGCCGCTTCAGCCGCCCGACACAGGTCCGGTGGGTACCAGGCATGAGAGCCCCACAGTCTGTGGTTGACTTTAAGAGCGGCTTGAAGACCTTTCTTTTCAACTGAGCATACTCTACCTCCTCATGATTCTACTTTTGATCTTAGTTGATACTGTTATTGATTTTACTTGTTTTATTGACATTTAATTCTGTTGCACTTTGTAGCACTTTGGGATTTTCATTAATGAAAAGTGCGTTATAAATTGAATTCATTATTATTATTATTATTATTATTATGAAGCACCTGAAAGGCAATGGCAATCAAGATTGGAGCAGAACAGCGTACAGGACTGAATTCAGCGGAGTTTAGGTTGGGCAGTGTGTGTGTGGGTGGGGGAGTGGGGGGAGGGGTTAGGATAATTGACAGAATCGGAGTTGCATTCACACAGGCTTGTTAATTGTTGTTGCTCTATGATAGTCATTTAAATTCAACCTTTATTTATACAGGTTATCAGTCTCATTGAGCCTCGTCATTTACAAGAGAGACCTGTTTTTAATCAATCTAATCGAATGTTTACAGATGTTTAACAACCTGTTAAAATACACCAAAATGCAGGAAATGGCATCTGTTTTGTTCCAAATTTTCTGGGGGATTTTCCTTGCGTTCAGAGTTAAACAGGATATATTTCTGAAAAAGAAACCCAGTTTAACTTTTAGTTCCTTTACTGAGTTTTCAACATGAGGCTTACGAGAGAAACGTGAGTCGACAAAGATACCCAAGTATTTCTAAGAATTGAGAAACTCAATAGGAACACCATTCAAAGATAAAATCGAAGGAAGAACTGCTGGTACCAACTTCCTGTTTGAAAACAACATCCCTTTGGTTTTATCAGCATTTAAGACAAGTTTGAGATGGAACAAGTCAGACTGGATGATGTCAAAGGTGGATTGCAAAAGCTGTAAAGCCTCAGCAAGTGTTTTAGCTCGACAATAAACAACTGTGTCATTAGCATAGAAACGTAAGTATGCATCACGAATGAACTAACCTACATTGTTTATTGTGAAGAAGGTGGGTCCTAAGACTGAACCTTGTGGTATACCGTTGTTAACAGTTAGATAGCTGGAAGAAGTACTGTTATGTTGAACACATTGCCTCCAATCTGAGAGATAATTAGAGAAACAAAGTGGGTTGTTGCTTTCTTAAAACTGCTCAGTTCTCAAACATGTGAAACAAATGTTTGTTTGTTTTTTTCATTCTTTCCACTACTGACAGTTTTACATCACAAAGTTATTTACAATTAATTTTATGGGTATTTGTAGAGGCAGTAGGTTTCTATAGCACTTTTGGTGCAACACAGGTTACATTCTGCAGAAGAATTATGACATTAATATTATCAGGCCAAAATTTAACAATTCCTCCAAACATGGTCTTTCAAAAGCTGGAGACTAATTTATTGTTTGAAAAACAAAAGCTGGAGACTAATTTTATATTTTCTTTCTACAAAACACAACTTCAAACAATCTGAACTATCTCTTAGACAAAACAAAAAAGGTACCTTTCCTTAGAAATAAGGTGGTAAAAGTGACCAAAAGTATTTACTAAAAAATTGGGTAAAAAATGCATAATTTTAGGATTTGATGTGTTGTTTAAAACTGTGAAGTTAGTTGTGACTTGGATAACAAAGTCAGATGGCTTAATGTTTTGATTAAGACGATAAAATTTGATGAAGACAAATGCTAATTTCAGATTTCCATGCTAGATAAGACATCAATTTATGAAATAGTCATCTCAACTCATCATGAAAGCTAAGAATAAATAGGGACAAGATAACAATCAAATATAATGTTCTGATGAAACTGAGAAAAAGACAAATAAACATGTGTGGCTCTGGAAATGTGTGGTTTAAAAAATGTATCTTAATCTCTACCTGCTGATAGATGACAATATTTCATCTGGAGAATCTTAGAAATCTGTGCAATGTCAGAAATAAAAAATGTTTTAATAGCTTGATGGTGACAGCCCGACAGGTGTGAAAGCCTCATCCTTGAATGATCATGACGGATGGTGGGGTGAAAAGAACAAAATGAACATAAAGGCATTTAAAACAGATCATTTGTATTAAGTGTAAATGCCATACGATAGCAGAAGATTCTGTTGGGAATTAAAACCAAAAAATATTGAGCAGCAGAAACACAGTCAGAGGCATTTGGCCCATCAAGTCTTGTCGGAACGCATTCAAAAAATAAAAAGTGCACACTTTAAGTTTAGTCTTGGAAATCAGATTTTTCCAGAATTAAGCTTTTTGACAGCAGTGACGTGTTTGTGTCCCTGCTGGAGCTCCCACTCCGAAAAGTGACTGCCAGCTTCTGCAAACCCGTTTCTTTTAGATCTACTTTAAAACTGGGGCAATTCTTCTACAGTATTTAACGGTGATTTCAGAACTAGTAGCAGTGACAAAGTCTGATAAAAACTGCATAGAAACCGGTGACATTTCCTATGAATCACTTTCTCAATATGTTTACAACCAGATGGTCTCACAAATCTAAATGAATACAAAGAAGAAGAAAACACCCAGAGGAATTTGGACTACTGGTAAACAATTAATCCCTGTTTTGAACAAATGAATGTTTGGGAGGTTGCTAAGCAGTTGGTGAA
The DNA here is from genome assembly GCA_038048925.1 of Garcialebias charrua. Classification (NCBI taxonomy): domain Eukaryota; kingdom Metazoa; phylum Chordata; class Actinopteri; order Cyprinodontiformes; family Rivulidae; genus Garcialebias; species Garcialebias charrua. The sequence continues at coordinate 12,354 of JBBPBX010087168.1, forward strand.
GTCTTTTGGTTAAACCTCACTGTGAGGAGGCTTTCACTTCATAAAACATGCTTGGACATAAAACATTTTTTAAATGTCCACCAAAATTAAGTCAGGTTGTACGGATGGTTTCTTTTTGATTAAACTTTTCATCTTTCATCCAAAAAATGTCATCAATGCGAGGAGCCACAACAAACTCAGTCTTATTAATAGCACCTTCACATTGTGGGTCGACCAGTTTGATGGTGCTAAGATGGTTTCTGGAGTCGGCTCTCTCTCCCGCTGACTCGTTTGAGGCAGTCATGGCTAAAGTGGTTCAAAATATCCTAAAAAATAAATATATTTTCTGAATTCAAAGAGCTCAGTGCATCAGGATGGACTAAAAACGTTTGAGTTTCATTCCTAGTCTTAGCTTTAAGATATGACACCTTTACACAATCAAATTCCTTGTAAAGCTGTTCTCCTTTGAACATTTATTTAGTTTGGGTTTATTACCATATAATAAAATAACTACATTGTGACTAAAAAGTGACTGCATACACATTTAAGGCATTTCAAAGCTGCTGTGCTGCTCTGAAACAAACAGTGTATATCTGAAGATTCAACAAAATCATTTAGAGCTGAGCTCTCAGCACATTGATCAGAGAGAATGTCAGCTGCATTTTCTTTCTCCCACAGTTCATGACCTTTTTCTGAGGAACAAACAACAAGTGGGACTCTGCGCATGTGCAAACACTTCACAAGTGTTACTGCAGCCACTAATTGAGAAGCGAGCAGGCTGGGACAGCTGTCCCTGCAGCAGGCGAGAGACATGACTTTTCTCTGACATCATAGTTCGCTTGTTGTTAAAGGTTTGGCATTAGCTATTAAAAAGAGACCTGGAGAGGGATGAAAAAATGCTACAACCACAGGAGAAGTTGCTCAGTTTACATCAGAGGTTGTGACGTCAACTGTGTATTAATATCAGTTGTGTAGCAGATTGGAGTGATACATATGATGCTATAGCAAGACTAGATGTTTTATGTATGTGTAATAATATAGGAGTTATTAGTCAGTTTACAGACTTACCTATATTTTGGATGAAAGGTCCGAGCAGGTCTTATCTGCACAAACCTTTCACCAATTCGCGAGTTCAACCTTTTTCCGGTATTAAATTGCTTTAAAGTGATTAACCAAAAATGTAATTTCACGAGAGACTTCAATTTATGTTGGTCCACCAGAAAATAGACCTTTTATTGAAATTATCATAAAAGTACATTAAACATTTGTATCGATATTAGCTCTGATTTAATAACTACGTTGACAAGAATTCAAATTAAAACAAACAGACAGTTAGAATTTAACTGTTGGCACATTACTTAGTTTCACTGTGTTAAGAAAAGGAAGAAATAGAATGGAAGATAAAAGATTGAAAGCTAAGTTGACCGAAGTTGATTATTTTGAAACAACCAGGGTGGCAGCCTTTCCCATACAGGTCTCAGCTGGGCTTCTCACACGTTCAGGACACAATCAACGCCTCGTTACCTGTTGACGATACGTCTTGGAGATAAGAGTTGAAGTTTGTGGACACTAACGGACTGTGTTGTCCAGTTCACGTCCAGATGACCTCTGCGCGTGTGAGCTGATTCAGACGAGCAAGAAGCACGCTTCTCCTGGCAGGAACAGAGCCAGCTACTGGCTGAACTTTCAAAATAAACTTCAGAAAACAAATTTTTTCAGCAGATGAGTGAGTGAGTTACAGTAAGCTTTACTGTAACTCCAGCTGAAACGTGGGTCTAATTGACACAATGACCGGGACATTTCCAGCTTTTCCAGAGGAGGAAACCAGTTGGTAGCAAGTTCTCTCCTTCGACACTCCCCAGTCTAAAACGGAAGTAGATCTTTATATGGGAGGCGGGGTCTCCCCACCTCCTCAATAACTATTGGCTGGTTTAACAAAATAAGAGATGGATTTTTCATCTCATAGGCAGAATGGTCTCTGAAGGACAACAGGAAAAATTCATTCATTCATTCAACCTTTATTTAGTCAGGTAAATCTTTTGAACCTCATGGGCTCATTTACGAAAGCGACCTGCTAAAACTAAAGAACAATGAACAGCAGTGATAGAATTTCATTAAACAATAAACAAACAAACAATAAACAATAGAAAACAAAAAGAGAGAAAAAAACAAAAGATTTTTTTTTTTTTTTTTTAACAAAGTATCAAAAAACTAGCAAAACATTATAAGGTAGACGTATAAAATCAAAGACAGGAACAAATCTGCATTGGTTTTTGCCAGGATTCCAACAGATTCTGAAAACCATTTAGAGAAGTCAAGGTCGAGAGCTTCAGATCTTTTTGTAAGATATTCCATGAAGCAGGAGCAGAGTAGGAGAAGGCCCTTTTTCCAAGTTCAGTCCTCACTGACGGAACACTGCAGGTAAT
>JBBPBX010087169.1:0-14758 GCA_038048925.1 Garcialebias charrua
TGTATTGACTACTACTATATACTACTGTATTGACTGTATTGTATATACTGTATAATACTACTGCATTGACATCAATCAGCAGCAAACCAGTAGCAAATCACATCCATCAGAAACATGTTGCAACCATAGTGACACCAGTGCCTTGGTGTGCAGTCCATGCCCACGTGCATGAAAAACAAGTCCATGAGCTCTAAGAAAGCTCGAAGCAGCAGAAAAAGAAAAAGAATTCCCTTACTTTGATTGAAGTGTAGGTAGACAGTCTGTATGATGTTTTTCTCAAGTTCAAACCTGGATCACATGGAACTCAACCATGAATGATGGGAGCATTTGAGGCCAGGTGTGAGTTCAGGTGTTCTGTTGGGGAGGTCAGCTGCATCCACTTCTCTGCTGTTCCCTGGGACTGCCACCTTTCTTTCTCCTGAGGTGAGACCACCTCACCTCAGGCTGTTTGCAGTCACACATTCCTCATACAGCTCATCCATACATGTTTAGCCTGCCAAAAGGTGTTAAAAAATTCATTAGTGACACATAGCCTAGGTTATGTAGTGATAAATAAATGGAAAAACGTGTATTGTTTATATTTATAAATTTAGCATTGTAGTATGTAAACTACATTTTGAAATGTATTTATTAATTACCTATATGAACTGTGATTTTTTTAAAGATGGACAAGGTTGTATGTTTGCATAGTGTAAAGTAAATGTATTTATTTTTATTTTATTTATTAAAATTCATTCATTTCACTAAAACAAAGTCAACAACTCAATAAAAAATAAAAAACATACATTCAAAATAAAATGAAAGGCAGCAGATGAAGAATAATCTTATAATCTCTGCCCCTTTTTTACCCAAATAAACTCACAACAATGATTTATCAAAGAACAAAATTAATTGCATCACCAAATGTAAGATTACATCATCTTAAACAACTCAAATAAATTCTTATGTTATTTTTCATATTCCTTCAAAAAAAAAATCACTTTTAGCAATCTCTTAAATTCACAATTATGTACTTATTTGTACGTGTCAGTTGTACACTTTTGTTTATAACTATCAATAATTAAACATGGTTCACAACTACACTGGAAATTATTGAATTTTTACCTGCCAACCAGGTGAAGACTTTCAGTGATCTTCTCCACTTCTTCTTCAAGGGTTCTCCTGGTTTTGTTACATTTATTATCCGTCCGTCCATCCATTATCTTTACCTGCTTTCTCCTGTGCCCATGTCCAGCACGAAGTTTCTGCCCTGGTGCATGGTTCTGGTGGTCCAGAGCGCCGAGCGGAGCTCCGGCGCGCGCCGGGGGCCGTTCTGGATCCTGTACCCAGGCAGGGAGCCTCTTCGTGGGGCTTCCAAGCAGCATGGCCGGCCCGGCCTGGTTCTCAGTTGAGCTCCGGCGCGAGCCGGGGGCCGTTCTGGATCGTGTACCCAGGCAGGGAGCCTCTTTGTGGGGCTTCCAGCATGGCCGGCCTGGTTCTCAGTTGAGCTCCGGCGCGCGCCGGGGGACCTTCGGACGGATTTATCTCGGAAACAATGCGTCGTCTGGCGGCCTCGTAGCTGCCGTGTCTTCCGTAAACTGCCAAGACTGGACCAATGAGATGAGCCGGATTCTGTAGTTTCAATCACGTGTGTAAAAGGGCTGTCAGCTCATTGGTCACAGAGCTTCTTCTTCTTCTATTGTTTATTGGCGGTTGGCGAACTTATTTTAAGCACACTACCGCCACCAACCGGACTGAGTGTGTGCATTGCAGTCTGCTCCCAATCATACACGTCATGTCAACAAACTAAAAGACACTTATGAGTTGTTTTTGAAAAACAACTTTTTATTTTATTTGGGTTGGATAATAAGGAAAATTGAGGACAAAGCCTTGTTTTATCTACGTCTAGCGACAATAAAAAAAAAAAAAAAAAAAAAAATTCTGCCAGGCTGAACTGCTCACTCCTCCTGGCCAGCAGAGGGCCCCCTTGAGCTGTCGGGCCCCTGGGCACCCGCCCGGTGCGCCCGTATTATAGATCCGGCCCTGTTCACACAGGACAGAAAGCATTTGCTTGTGATCTTTGTGGACAAAGGTTTGGACGGAAGTCAACTTTAAACTCACACATGATAGTTCACACAGGACATAAAGCATTTGTTTGTGATCTTTGTGGACAAAGGTTTGGACAGAAGTCAGCTTTAAACTCACACATGATAGTTCACACAGGACAGAAAGCATTTGCTTGTGATCTTTGTGGACTAAGGTTTGGACGGAAGTCAAATTTAAACAAACACATGATAGTTCACACAGGACAGAAAGCATTTGCTTGTGATCTTTGTGGACAAAGGTTTGGATATAAATCATCTTTAAACAAACACATGGGGATCCATATCATAGAAAAGTAGTTTAACTGAATAATAACTTGTGTTTTGTCTCTTTTTAATCTCATATAAAATAACACATTCCTTTCAGTAATGTTTTTTCTTTGTACCTTTATTACCAAACGTTAGATTTTTATATTTGACCACTAGGTGGTGCTTTGATTTTTAATATGAGAACTTCTGTAAAAATCTAGTTCAACTTACACCAGAAGAGGTACATCTTTCATGGTTAGTCACTGAGGAGTCCTGTCTCAACGGTGGACGACAGGTGCAAACAAGCTACACACAGCTAAATGCACAGCAAACGGTTAAAACGTGCTGCAAACACATGAATAATCCTAACTCCTAACCAATAAAACAAATGCAACAGAAAAAAGGTCTTCAATCACAGAAAATAAATGAAGAAACACACAATCAAAAAAGAAAAACATGCTGCACCAAAAACACCAAAACAACTGAAAATGAGATGTGTTAAAAACAACAAAAAAAAGTATACAGACCACTAGTGGGGCTTGTCCACCAAGTCACATTGGACCAGACGCCCTGTAAATACATTTTAGCTGAGCTGCCACTTTCTAAAGTCATAATACTTTCATAGTATGCAAGGATATATAAAATGTCTCAAGTAAAGAGAGGTTTTGGTAATGTAAGTGTAGGAGGACAACGGAGTGTCTCCAGGATGTAAGAAATGTTTTGTTGAAAACAATGTGGAAATCCACTATGAAAGTGAAATCGCAAATGGATTTAACAATTCTTTTGTGAAAGTCGGATCTAACCTTGCTGGAAAAATACCAAAATTGGACACAAGTACGGGTCATTCTGTTAATAGTAGTGTAAATAGCATGTTTCTAAAGGGAACCGACAAGGAAGAAATACTGATGGTAGTCAAAAAAATTGCTGATATAAGATCAAAAGACTGTGAAGACATGGACATGATGGTTATGAAAGAAATCATAAGTTATGTTATCGAGCCATTCACATATATTTGTAATTTGTCATTTTCATCTGGAATATTTTCGAACAGAATGAAAATAGCTAAGGTGGTTCCTCTTTTTAAGAATGGTGACAGGTGTCTATATAACAACTACAGACCTATTTCATTGCTGCCACAATTCTCAAACATTTTAGAAAACTTATTTGTATTTAGATTTGACCTTTTTCTAGATAAACATAACATTTTAAGTAACAGTCAATATGGGTTCAGATCAAATAAATCAACTTCCATAGTTCTTATGGAGTTGACGGAATATGTAACTGCAGCAGTGGATCAAAAACCATATTGTGTTAGTGTGTTTGTTGATCTAAAAAAGGCGTTTGATACAATTGACCATACTATTCTACTTGGAAAATTGGATAAATATGGTATCAGAGGACCTGCTTTGCAGTGGATACGTAGCTATTTGCATGACAGAAAACAATTTGTACAAATAGATTATTTAAGATCTGGACTCTGTAGTGTTTCATGTGGAGTGCCACAGGGCTCTGTATTGGGACTGAAGTTGTTTATTTTATGTATCAATGATCTGATGGATGTGTCTGGTATTCTCAATTGTGTCCTTTTTGCTGATGACACCACTTTTTTTTATTCGAGTTATGACTTGGAAAAATTGTTAGAGTTAATTAATAAGGAGTTTGTCAAGATACAAACTTGGTTTGATTTAAATAAGCTATCATTGAACACAGATAAAACAAACTATATGATTTTTAGTAATGAAAATATATCTTCTGCTGTTCCTTTCATAATTAATGGTGTTGAAATATGTAGTGAATGAAACAAAGTTTTTGGGAATAATTATTGATGATGAACTGTCTTGGAAGCAGCACATAAATTCTGTTAAAACAAAAATATCTAAATCCACGGCTGTATTATACAGAGTGAAAGACTTATTGAACGATAAAGCCTTGTATTTGCTGTGTAATGCAATAATTGTACCACATTTGAATTACTGTGTTGATGTTTGGGGAACAGCGTGCAGAACTATAACAAAGCCTATTATTATCTTACAGAAAAGAGCTATAAGAATCATAACAAGAGTGCATTACTGTCATCCATCTAATATATTGTTTTCTAAAATGAAACTATTGAAGTTCTATGATCTGGTGGAATATAATGGAGTCCTCGAGTTACGTACGAGTTACGTTTCTACGCACTGTTCGTATTCCGATTTTGACGTAAGTCGGAAATCGGTACACGTGGCGTTCGTAAGTCCGGATTTTTTGATGTAAGTCGGAACTCAGATCACGTGGCGTTTGTACGCTGCGCCGCACACCCGTTTATCGACATGAGACTGAACAAGCGTACATCTTCTTCTTCTTCTTTCGGCTTTTCCCTTTTCAGGGGTCGCCACAGCGAGTCATCCTCCTCCACCTCACTCTGTCCTCTGCATCCTCTGTCCTCACTCCAACTACCTTCATGTCCTCTCTAACTGCATCCATATATCTCCTCTTTGGCCTTCCTCTGTGTCTTTTTCCTGGCATCTGCATTTCTAACATCCTTCTACCAATATACCCACTGTCCCTCCTCTGGACATGTCCAAACCATCTCAGTCTGGCCTCCCTAACTTTATCTCCCAGTTGTTCAACATGTGCTGTACCTCTGATGATCTCATTCCTGATCTTATCCATCCTTGTCACGCCTAAGGAGAACCTCAGCATCTTCATTTCTGCTACTTCCAGTTCTTTCTCCTGTCTTTTTGTCAATGACACTGTCTCCAGACCATACAACATAGCTGGTCTCACCACTGTCTTGTAAACTTTTCCTTTGACCTTTGCTGACACCTTTTTGTCACAAATCACTCCTGAAACTTTTCTCTGAACATGACAAATACTGAACAAGCGTACATACTGGTCCATAAACATGCACAGAACTTTATTTACAAATGGTTAGCTAACCCATTACACCACACATTCATCTATAAACACAGCATCTACTAGCGTTCGGAGCGCGTTCATAAGTCCGGATTGTCGTAAGTCAAGGACTCCCTGTATTCTTTTACTAATGTATGAAGCACAGAATCAAACACTACCTCCGAATATTCAAAAACATTTTGTAAAGAGGGAAAGCAGTCATAACTATAAGGGAACTGACATTTTTGTTAAACCACGTTATAGAACAAGTTTTAGGAGTAGGTCTACATTAATACAGTGCATACGGTAGGTATGTGGAATGGTTTGGATAATAATGTCAAAAAGGCTAAGTCTGTGTTTATATTTAAGAAATTGATTAAGAGTGAACTTTTGAAAAAATATGTATATAAACGGTGAAAATTATAAGTACCATATATTTGTGAATTGTAATAAGTTACATAATTGGTTCATGGATAATTGGGGGCTGCTGGGGGCTGCCATTGCATGTAAATGCATGGAAGCCACCTATTGTTATTGTGCTCGAACGTGTGTCTACATTGTCGTCGAGCGTTAATGCGGCCCGAACCACAATGTCTACCCCCACAAAAGTTATATCAAAACGACGGGCTCGGCCCCCTGATGTGTGCTATTACTTTTATTGGCATTTCGACTTACCGTGGCAACGTAATTTGCGAACAAAGACGTAATGAATCTCCAAATCCAGGAACTAGTTGGTTACTGCCCACTTATTATTCTACACCAGAAAAAGTTATCTTTTTCAACTTTAATACGGACCGAACCACAAAGTGAACCCCCACAAAAGTTATATCAAAACGACCGGCCCGACTCAGAGATGTGTGCTATTACTTTTCTAAGCAATCGGAGTTACCATGGCGATGTATTTTGCTAACAAAGTTGCCATATTTCCCCATTGAAAATGAATGGGAGAACACTCCTCACACAAACTGCTGCTGTCAAGTCACATGATTTAGAATCTGATGAAAACATACTCACTGTTGGTACTGTTTGAAACTCATAGAAAGTATTTATCAGATGTATCTCTAGAACTGATTAACATTTGGAGCCATTTTGATTCAAGATGTCTGGCAACAGCCTGGCAGCCCCCGTCAAAGTTTCTCCGGAACTTTCTAGTTGGGGGCTGCCAATGCATTGTAAATGCTTGGAAGCAACCTATTGTTATCCTACCAATAAGGGTTTCTTTATTTATTTTTTTTTATTTATTATTCATCCATCTCCGTTAATGCGGCTCGTACCGTAACGTGTACCCCCACAAAAGTTATATCAAAACGACCGGCCCGACTCCGAGATGTGTGCTATTACTTTTCTAAGCAATCGGAGTTACCATCGCGAAATATTTTGCTAACAAAAATCGTAAATTTCCCATAGGAAATGAATGGGACTTAACTTTTCAGAGAAACTGAGTTACATAGGGCGCCATTTTGGTTCAATATACAAGGCAATATACAAGGCAGGTTCAATACACAAGCTAGTTAGGTGAGTCGGCCATTTTGAATAGAACTAGCTAATTAGGTGAGTCGGCCATTTTGAATCAACCAAGCTCATTAGGTGAGGCGGCCATTTTGAATCAGGGCGCCATCTTGGTTCAATATACAAGGCAATATACAGGGCAGGTTCAATACACAAGCTACTTAGGTGAGACGGCCATTTTGAATCAAACTAGCTAATTAGGTGAGTCGGCCATTTTGAATCAAAGTAGCTAATTAGGTGAGGCGGCCATTTTGAATCAACCAAGCTCATTAGGTGAGGCGGCCATTTTGAATCAGGGCGCCATCTTGGTTCAATATACAAGGCAATATACAAGGCAGGTTCAATACACAAGCTAATTAGATGAGACGGCCATTTTGGATGAAACTAGCTAATTAGGTGAGTCGGCCATTTTGAATCAAACTAGCTAATTAGGTGAGTCGGCCATTTTGAATCAAACAAGATAATTAGGTGAGTCGGCCATTTTGAATCAAACTAGCTAATTAGGTGAGTCTGACATTTTGAATCAAACTAGCTAATTAAGTGAGTCGGCCATTTTGAATCAAACTAGCTAATTAGGTGAGTCGGCCATTTTGAATCAAACTAGCTAATTAGGTGAATCGGCCATTTTGAATCAAACTAGCTAATTAGTTGAGTCGGCCATTTTGAATCAAATTAGCTAATTAGGTGAGTCTGCCATTTTGAATGAAACTAGCTTATTAGGTGAGTCGGCCATTTTGAATGAAACTAGCTAATTAGGTGAGTCGGCCATTTTGAATCAAACTAGCTAATTAGGTGAGTCGGCCATTTTGAATCAAACTAGCTAATTAGGTGAGTCGGCCATTTTGAATCAAACTAGCTAATTAGGTGAGTCGGCCATTTTGAATCAAACTAGCTAATTAGGTGAGTCGGCCATTTTGAATCAAACTAGCTAATTAGGTGAGTCGGCCATTTTGAATCAAACTAGCTAATTAGGTGAGTCGGCCATTTTGAATCAAACTAGCTAATTAGGTGAGTCGGCCATTTTGAATCAAACTAGCTAATTAGGTGAGTCGGCCATTTTGAATCAAACTAGCTAATTAGGTGAGTCGGCCATTTTGAATCAAACTAGCTAATTAGGTGAGTCGGCCATTTTGAATCAAACTAGCTAATTAGGTGAGTCGGCCATTTTGAATCAAACTAGCTAATTAGGTGAGTCGGCCATTTTGAATCAAACTAGCTAATTAGGTGAGTCGGCCATTTTGAATCAAACTAGCTAATTAGGTGAGTCGGCCATTTTGAATCAAACTAGCTAATTAGGTGAGTCGGCCATTTTGAATCAAACTAGCTAATTAGGTGAGTCGGCCATTTTGAATCAAACTAGCTAATTAGGTGAGTCGGCCATTTTGAATCAAACTAGCTAATTAGGTGAGTCGGCCATTTTGAATCAAACTAGCTAATTAGGTGAGTCGGCCATTTTGAATCAAACTAGCTAATTAGGTGAGTCGGCCATTTTGAATCAAACTAGCTAATTAGGTGAGTCGGCCATTTTGAATCAAACTAGCTAATTAGGTGAGTCGGCCATTTTGAATCAAACTAGCTAATTAGGTGAGTCGGCCATTTTGAATCAAACTAGTTAATTAGGTGAGTCGGCCATTTTGAATCAAACCAGCTAATTAGGTGAGTCGGCCATTTTGAATCAAACCAGCTAATTAGGTGAGTCGACCATTTTGAATCAAACCAGCTAATTAGGTGAGTCGGCCATTTTGAATTAAACAAGCAAATTAGGTGAAGCGGCCATTTGAACAAGCAAATTAGGTAAAGCGGCCATTTTGATGGAGATATGGAACTTATATTTGGTAAATGGGTAGCTGACAATGATCCCTAATAAATTTCAATTGAAAATCCAATTTCCAAGATGGCCGACAACGCAAAAAAGTCAAAATACTGTAAAATGGTCAATTTTAGTGATATTGAGCTGAAACTTGGTATGGTGATAGCTGACAATGTTTCCTATCATATTCCATATCAAAATCAAAAATCCAAGATGGCCGCCATAGCTACTTTCAAATGGCTATAACTCGGCCATCTTTATACATAGAGAGCTGAAATTTGGTGAGGGTGTAGCTGAAGACATCCTCTATCACGTACGGAAACCAAAAATAAAAATCCAAGATGGCCGCCATAGCTACATTCAAATGGCTTTAACTCGACCATCTTTATACATAGAGAGCTGAAATTTGGTGAGATTGTAGCTGAAGACATCCTCTATCACGTACCAAAACCAAAAATAAAAATCCAAGATGGCCGCCATAGCTAAGAAGAAAAAATGTCATAACTCGGCCATCTTTATACATAGAGAGCTGAAATTTGGTGATGTTGTAGCTGACGACATTCTCTATCACGTACAAAAAACAAAAATAAAAATCCAAGATGGCCGCCATAGCTAAATGACAAAAAATGCCATAACTCGGCCATTTTTAGAGCTATTGAGACAAAACTTGGCAACTTAGTAGCTGAGAATGAGCTTTAATAAACCCTGATTAAAAATTAAAAAATCCAAGATGGCCGCCTTATCTAAAAGATAAAAAACACCATAATTCGGCCATTTTTAATGCTATTTAGCTGAAATTTGGTGTAATGTTAGCTGAAAGTGAACCCAAACACCTTTTACTATCATTTCAAGACTTTAATTTAGCTCTGTGATGTATGCTATGAACATTTGGAGCCATTTGTATTCAGGATGGCTGCTAGCGGGCAGTAGCCTGGCAGCCCCCGTCGAAGTTTCTCCAGGAACTTTCTAGTTGGGGGCTGCCAAATGCATTGTAAATGCATTAAGCAGCAACCTATTGTTATCCTACCAATAAGGGTTTCTTTATTTATTTATTTATTTATTATTTATTATTCATCCATCAACATTAATGCGGCTCGTACCGTAACGTGCACCCCCACAAAAGTTATATCAAAACGACCGGCCCGACTCCGAGATGTGTGCTATTACTTTTCTAAGCAATCGGAGTTACCACCGCGAAATATTTTGCTAACAAAAATCGTAAATTTCCCATAGGAAATGAATGGGACCTTGAGTTTTCAGAGAAACTGAGTAGCATAGGGCGCCATTTTGGTTCAATATACAAGGCAATTTACAAGGCAGGTTCAATACACAAGCTAGTTAGGTGAGGCGGCCATTTTGACTCAAACAATCTAATTAGGTGAGTCGGCCATTTTGATTCAAACTAGCTAATTAGGTGAGTCGGCCATTTTGAATCAAACTAGCTACTTAGTTTAGTCGGCCAATATACAAGGCAGGTTCAATACACAAGTTCATTAGGTGAGTCGGCCATTTTGAATCAAACTAGCTAATTAGATGAGTCGGCCATTTTGATTCAAACTAGCTAATTAGGGAAGTCGGCCATTTTGAATCAAACTAGCTAATTAGGTGAGTCGGCCATTTTGAATCAAACTAGATAATTAGGTGAGTCTGCCATTTTGAATCAAACTAGCTAAGTAGGTGAGTCGGCCATTTTGAATCAAACTAGCTAATTAGATGAGTCGGCCATTTTGATTCAAACTAGCTAATTAGGGAAGTCGGCCATTTTGAATCAAACTAGCTAATTAGGTGAGTCGGCCATTTTGAATCAAACTAGATAATTAGGTGAGTCTGCCATTTTGAATCAAACTAGCTAAGTAGGTGAGTCGGGCATTTTGAATCAAACTAGCTTATTAGATGAGTCGGCCATTTTGATTCAAACTAGCTAATTAGGGAAGTCGGCCATTTTGAATCAAACTAGCTAATTAGGTGAGTCGGCCATTTTGAATCAAACTAGATAATTAGGTGAGTCTGCCATTTTGAATCAAACTAGCTAAGTAGGTGAGTCGGGCATTTTGAATCAAACTAGCTAATTAGTTGAGTCGGCCATTTTGAATCAAACTAGCTAATTAGGTGAGTCGGCCATTTTGAATCAAACTAGCTAATTAGGTGAGTCGGCCATTTTGAATCAAACTAGCTAATTAGGTGAGTCGGCCATTTTGAATCAAACTAGCTAATTAGGTGAGTCGGCCATTTTGAATCAAACTAGCTAATTAGGTGAGTCGGCCATTTTGAATCAAACTAGCTAATTAGGTGAGTCGGCCATTTTGAATCAAACTAGCTAATTAGGTGAGTCGGCCATTTTGAATCAAACTAGCTAATTAGGTGAGTCGGCCATTTTGAATCAAACTAGCTAATTAGGTGAGTCGGCCATTTTGAATCAAACTAGCTAATTAGGTGAGTCGGCCATTTTGAATCAAACTAGCTAATTAGGTGAGTCGGCCATTTTGAATCAAACTAGCTAATTAGGTGAGTCGGCCATTTTGAATCAAACTAGCTAATTAGGTGAGTCGGCCATTTTGAATCAAACTAGCTAATTAGGTGAATCGGCCATTTTGAATCAAACTAGCTAATTAGTTGAGTCGGCCATTTTGAATCAAATTAGCTAATTAGGTGAGTCTGCCATTTTGAATGAAACTAGCTTATTAGGTGAGTCGGCCATTTTGAATGAAACTAGCTAATTAGGTGAGTCGGCCATTTTGAATCAAACTAGCTAATTAGGTGAGTCGGCCATTTTGAATCAAACTAGCTAATTAGGTGAGTCGGCCATTTTGAATCAAACTAGCTAATTAGGTGAGTCGGCCATTTTGAATCAAACTAGTTAATTAGGTGAGTCGGCCATTTTGAATCAAACCAGGTAATTAGGTGAGTCGGCCATTTTGAATCAAACCAGCTAATTATGTGAGTCGGCCATTTTGAATCAAACCAGCTAATTAGGTGAGTCGGCCATTTTGAATCAAACCAGCTAATTAGGTGAGTCGGCCATTTTGAATCAAACCAGCTAATTAGGTGAGTCGGCCATTTTGAATCAAACCAGCTAATTAGGTGAGTCGGCCATTTTGAATCAAACTAGCTAATTAGGTGAGTCGGCCATTTTGAATCAAACTAGCTAATTAGGTGAGTCGGCCATTTTGAATCAAACTAGCTAATTAGGTGAGTCGGCCATTTTGAATCAAACTAGCTAATTAGGTGAGTCGGCCATTTTGAATCAAACTAGTTAATTAGGTGAGTCGGCCATTTTGAATCAAACCAGGTAATTAGGTGAGTCGGCCATTTTGAATCAAACCAGCTAATTATGTGAGTCGGCCATTTTGAATCAAACCAGCTAATTAGGTGAGTCGGCCATTTTGAATCAAACCAGCTAATTAGGTGAGTCGGCCATTTTGAATCAAACCAGCTAATTAGGTGAGTCGGCCATTTTGAATCAAACCAGCTAATTAGGTGAGTCGGCCATTTTGAATCAAACCAGCTAATTAGGTGAGTCGGCCATTTTGAATCAAACCAGCTAATTAGGTGAGTCGGCCATTTTGAATCAAACCAGCTAATTAGGTGAGTCGGCCATTTTGAATCAAACCAGCTAATTAGGTGAGTCGGCCATTTTGAATCAAACCAGCTAATTAGGTGAGTCGGCCATTTTGAATCAAACCAGCTAATTAGGTGAGTCGGCCATTTTGAATCAAACCAGCTAATTAGGTGAGTCGGCCATTTTGAATCAAACCAGCTAATTAGGTGAGTCGGCCATTTTGAATCAAACCAGCTAATTAGGTGAGTCGGCCATTTTGAATCAAACCAGCTAATTAGGTGAGTCGGCCATTTTGAATCAAACCAGCTAATTAGGTGAGTCGGCCATTTTGAATCAAACCAGCTAATTAGGTGAGTCGGCCATTTTGAATCAAACTAGCTAATTAGGTGAGTCGGCCATTTTGAATCAAACTAGCTAATTAGGTGAGTCGGCCATTTTGAATCAAACTAGCTAATTAGGTGAGTCTGCCATTTTGAATGAAACTAGCTTATTAGGTGAGTCGGCCATTTTGAATGAAACTAGCTAATTAGGTGAGTCGGCCATTTTGAATCAAACTAGCTAATTAGGTGAGTCGGCCATTTTGAATCAAACTAGCTAATTAGGTGAGTCGGCCATTTTGAATCAAACTAGCTAATTAGGTGAGTCGGCCATTTTGAATCAAACATGCTCATTAGGTGAGTCGGCCATTTTGAATCAAACAAGCTCATTAGGTGAGTCGGCCATTTTGAATCAAACAAGCTCATTAGGTGAGTCGGCCATTTTGAATCAAACAAACTCATTAGGTGAAGTGGCCATTTTGAATCAAACAGGCTCATCAGGTGAGTCGGCCATTTTGAATCAAACAAGCTTATTAGGTGAGTCGGCCATTTTGAATCAAACTATCTCATTAGGTGAGTCGGCCATTTTGGATCAAACAAGCTCATTAGGTGAGTGGCCATTTTGAATCAAACAAGCTCATTAGGTGAGTCGGCCATTTTGAATCAAACAAGCTCATTAGGTGAGTCGGCCATTTTGAATCAAACAGTAGTCGGCCATTAGGTGAGTCGGCCATTTTGAATCAAACTACCTAATTAGGTGAGTCAGCCATTTTGAATCAAACTAGCTAATTAGGTGAGTCGGCCATTTTGAATCAAACAAGCTAATTAGGTGAGGCGGCCATTTTGAATCAAACCAGCTAATTAGGTGAGTCGGCCATTTTGAATCAAACAAGCAAATTAGGTGAATCGGCCATTTGAACAAGCAAATTAGGTGAAGCGGCCATTTTGATGGAGATATGGAACTTATATTTGGCAAATGGGTAGCTGACAATGATCCCTAATAAATTTCAATTGAAAATCCAATTTCCAAGATGGCCGACAACGCAAAAAAGTCAAAATACTGTAAAATGGTCAATTTTAGTGATATTGAGCTGAAACTTGGTATGGTGATAGCTGACAATGTTTCCTATCATATTCCATATCAAAATCAAAAATCCAAGATGGCCGCCATAGCTACTTTCAAATGGCTATAACTCGGCCATCTTTATACATAGAGAGCTGAAATTTGGTGAGGGTGTAGCTGAAGACATCCTCTATCACGTACGGAAACCAAAAATAAAAATCCAAGATGGCCGCCATAGCTACATTCAAATGGCTTTAACTCGACCATCTTTATACATAGAGAGCTGAAATTTGGTGAGATTGTAGCTGAAGACATCCTCTATCACGTACCAAAACCAAAAATAAAAATCCAAGATGGCCGCCATAGCTAAGAAGAAAAAATGTCATAACTCGGCCATCTTTATACATAGAGAGCTGAAATTTGGTGATGTTGTAGCTGACGACATTCTCTATCACGTACAAAAAACAAAAATAAAAATCCAAGATGGCCGCCATAGCTAAATGACAAAAAATGCCATAACTCGGCCATTTTTAGAGCTATTGAGACAAAACTTGGCAACTTAGTAGCTGAGAATGAGCTCTAATAAACCCTGATTAAAAATTAAAAAATCCAAGATGGCCGCCTTATCTAAAAGATAAAAAACACCATAATTCGGCCATTTTTAATGCTATTTAGCTGAAATTTGGTGTAATGTTAGCTGAAAGTGAACCCAAACACCTTTTACTATCATTTCAAGACTTTAATTTAGCTCTGTGATGTATGCTATGAACATTTGGAGCCATTTGTATTCAGGATGGCTGCTAGCGGGCGGTAGCCTGGCAGCCCCCGTCGAAGTTTCTTCAGGAACTTTCTAGTTATTGTTTAAAATTCTCTGATGCATGCTCAATAATCCAGGTAGAAAAATCTAAAAAAGCTAAGTCTGGTCCTCTGGACATTCAAAAAATAAAACAAAGCAAAAAAAAATGTAGAAACGTTTCGTCTTTCATCCGAAAGACTTCCTCAGTCTGAGTTGCTGTATTCAGCTCAGTCTTATAAATAGCACCCTCTCACAGTGGATCAACCAGTTGGCTGATGACAGCCGAAACCAGCTGCTCACATGATCAAGGAGGACCATCACGTCCACATCTGAGCTGAATGCAGCAACTCAGACTGAGGAAGTCTTTCGGATGAAAGATGAAACTTTTCTACATTTTTTTTTGCTTTGTTTCGTTTTATTTTTTGAATGTCCAGAGGACCAGACTTAGCTTTTTTAGATTGTTTGAATTGATTTTGTTTAAAAAGGGGCAGATATATTTT
>JBBPBX010087170.1:0-14758 GCA_038048925.1 Garcialebias charrua
CATAGAAGGCGCTCGGGAGCTGGAGAAATAGGTGTGCACTCATAGACACCCCAAGATGTGTAGCGGCCGGGACGCGAACCCGCGTCCTTCGGGTCCCAAGTCAAACGCCCTAACCACTACACCATCTTGGCTCCTGACTGCAGATCAAGAGGTCCCCAGTTCAAATCTGGGTGCCCCCTTAGTAAGTGGATACAGTCTTTATTTTGTGAATAGTGAAGATAAACATGTTAAAGCTTGAATCATCACATAGCTTCAATACAACATGGATACAGTTTCTATACTAGCATGTGATTATTGACCTGCCATTGTGTAGCTGTTCCTCTCAAAGCAGATGGCTGCTTGTCCTTATTCTGGTTCTGCTAAAGGTTTCTTCCTCGTGAGGGAGTTTTTCCATTGCACTGTTGTCTTTATGCTTGTGTAAAGGGTTTAGAGGGGGGTCAGTTTAATACTGACCTCCTTTTTACCTTAATTTACTTATTCAGATTGAATAGTAATTTCACGGATTCTCTTCTTTTTCAGTTTATTCAATATTTCTGTGATCTTTATGATGGATAAATAAACAGAGCCATTAAGTGACAATGGACACGTTAACTTAGTTTGATATGTCAAAGAGACACTATCATTTATTTAAAATAAATCAACTAAATTAACACCATTACACTTGATTGACATGATTTCACTTTCTTTCAATTCAAATACGTCAGCACACTTAAATTTAACACAACAGACATAAATACTAGATGTTAAACATATTTAGTCTGTGGGCTCTTTAACTTAAAAAATAGTTTCCAGCTTAGATTGAGAGGGGAAAGAAATAGGAGGAAAGATTTAAGAAGAAATTATCATGAGCATGATACCAGAGTGACACTTCTCCTCCGACTTCTGCTAAAATCCAGGTACGTTTTGTAAACAGCTCTTTACCTTTTGACGACCGCCCGGTAAGAGGTGACCTTGTAGCCTTTCAGATGCACGGATCCTTGTGGGGACCAGTACGATACCTTCAAGCAAGGTTCTGGTTTACGTCTCCAACGTCTCCTGGTTTTGCTTGGTCATCAGAGAATATGTCAGCTTCAGGCCTCTGACTTCAAGATAAACTTATTCCAGGAAGGAATAGACAAAGTTCTTGATCTTACGCTTGTTCGAAGTAGACTCATAACAGCCTGTTATCAGTCCTTAGCTGAAGACGCCGGTCGTTAGCTCTTGACCACACGTGTCCAGCTCTTGGGAAAGTTCACATCTCTTGCAAGTTCCCAGCAACTCTGAAGCGTTTCCGCACAAGCTTAGACTTAAAAAGCAGGAACACAGAGAGGAGTTCACTTGCCTTATCAGGCCCAAGGTTACAAGCAGCAGCAGAGAGAAATGTTTAGGAAAAAGATAGATAAAGCTGGAGCCCTGCTCATGAGACTGTCTCTGAGTTTCTAAACAAAACCGTCCGGTCTCTGTGACCCGAAGGCTTCACCTTTAAACACAGCAGTGAACACAGTTTAACTCTTACAGAATGACACAGCTTAAAAGCACACATCATGAAAATGACAAAAGTTATTCTTTTGATCACATCAGCCTAAAATCAAAGATAGAAATAGTCTCTTTTGGTGACTATATTTATCAGATTACAGCTTAATGAATGATTTTGTAGTAAATGTCTTGCTTTACTGAGAGGTCAGTAAAGGTCATCACTGGACAGTTCAAAAGTACACAGGTGTCTTAAAAGTGGACAAGGTCATGCCCACTACATCTCCCCCCTTTTGGAAGCCATCGCCAGTCCTTGGGGATGGGGTCCAACACGAAAGGAAACCTTGAACTGTCTTTGATCTTGAAGTAATCCAGTAAGTGGAAAAGAAAAATCAAAAATTATAATCCCATAAAGTTTTTGGAAATTTCATACTGTTCGGAGGTAATCCCATTACGAAAAGCTTTTAATCCTTTGGAAAACAAAGTCTGTTAACTCTTGGAAAACAAAGTCTGTCATCCCTTGGAAAGCAAAGTCTTATAATCCACAGCGGTAATTCCACAGCAGTAATTCCACAACGATTAGTTTTGTTGATTGATCAGCAACAATTGTTTTCATAATCAGCATGTAGAGGGGATCCCTCGATTGACGCAGAGGAGGCGACCCTTGGATGAAGGTTGAAGACCAAGCGTTGGAGCTGCAGGTCCCCACATCGAAGGTTGTTGGCTGGTTGGTTTCCAGTCAGTGCCACTCTGGTTCTATGTGTCATGCAATTATGTGGTTTTTAGGTGGGCTTATGATTGGGATTTTACATTAAGCCTTACCTATATGCACCTGGTATGTAAGCTATCATGGTTTAGATCAGCTACAATTACCAATTAAGGGGTGGATCAATTCTGTAAAATTAGATATAGGGATCTGTACCTATAAAATTTTGGAGGGCTTCTGTAACGAAGGCCTCTAATTCCAAACTATTCCTCCATTCATTACTTAGTTTAGGTTAAACTAAAATAAAATGAAATATAGTTTGATCTAAATGTCTGTTGTCTTTTAGACGAACGACGTAGGATTTGGTATTCCTAATAAATTTTGAAGTCTATGGCGAGACTCATCAAAATGAATAGACAATCTAGAATAGAAACGATCGAATCGGTTCAATTTAGAAATTGTGAGGTCAATGTAGTTTATGGTACCTTGAGTAGCTTTAAACTACATTGACTCTTCGACGATTGAGATTTAACAAAACGAACTGCATGTTGGCATAGTTAAATCCATATCATTCATTAACCAATGTTAATACAAAACCTTTTTGGCTGGGAGTGTTCAGAACCAAACAGTATCTCAACTAATGACAACAGTAATGACTAAACAACACGGAAACAACGTTTCACTGCTTCGACACACTCTTGTCGTCAGATTCCAAAGTGCAACACACAAGAAAACAGGTCTCAACTTTATGACCGAGGTCAAATTAAATCTCGTGGATTTAAACGGTTGTTAAGGTTAGTTTTTTGTTGTGGGTTTTAGGCTTAGCGTTTCTAAGTTCAAATTGGACAATGCGACTTATAGGGTGGGAAATATGGTAGTTTAAACCTGATTAGTTTATTTACTAACTTGTGTTTGGACGACCTTATTATCCCATGAAGTCGGTGAGTTTGTGAGATCTTTGTCTTTTGTGGAGTCATTGAACGCCTTGTAAGGTTTGATCTGATTTCGATGTACCCATTTAGCAATTGGCTCTTTGCGGCCTTTGCTGATTTTGATTTCGTAGACGACTGAGGACACTTTGTCTGTTATCAGATGAGGTCCAGTCCACCTGGGCATTAGTTTGCGGGCGAGAGTTCCGGTCTCGGACCCTCCTTTCCCGGTTGCTGGGGCGAACGTATAGTACCAGACTCTGTCTCCCACTTGGAGTTCATTGTGAGAGGCCTTCTGGTCATAGTACGCCTTACGTCCTTCAGCGGATCTTTCCAGGTTTTTCTGGGCGAAAGCAAAAGTGTTTCTGAGGTGTACATTCAAATCTTTGTCTTTGGCATGGCCTAACATCACCCCCCTTTGGTCATGGGGGACCACGAGCACAGGTGAGGACGTCCGTCCATGGGCACAAGTTAGGATGCCACCGTTTAGTTTAAGCTGTTCGCGCAGCTGAGAGAAGACGGTACACAGGAATCGTTTAGGTTTTGGCCAACGTATCTTCTTACGTTTACCTCTTTCCGTGTAATTCAGGTGTGTCACAACTGTCGGCGCAGTCGCAGGTGTGTCTGATTGTACAGACTGCGACGGGTCACTGTCGTTGTGTGTGTCTTCCCACTTCTTGACTGAAGAGAGGCTCTTTGAGTCTGTAAAAACTATGTCATTTCTGACTAGTTCTAGACACAAATGTCCCTGAACCAAGGTTTCATCGAAAGCTTGGCTGATAGCCGATTTACCTGTCCCAGGGGACAGTACAGCAACCTCGGTGTGGGGTCCTTGGATCTCCACACCTTTCTCTACCTGTGGTAGGTAATGTGAGTTTGCCCCCTTCTTGTCTGATGAGGGGTCCTCGTAATCTGCAACAATGATGTCCAAGTGACTGTCAGCGTTTGGTTGACTGTCATTTTCTGGACTCAGATGCCCTTGAACCAAGGTTTCATTGAAAGCTTGGTTGATTGCCGAATTACCTGTCCCAGAGGACAGTACAGCGTCTTCGGTGTGGGATCCTTGGATCTCAACACCTTTCACTACCTGTGGTAGGCAGTGGTCAGGGAGTGCTGAATGTGTCAGCTCACAGAGGAGGTTCTCTTGTTGGACCGGAGTTTGGTCCAACTTTTGGGTCTCTTCTGTCTCACCTGTAGTTGAAGGTTCACTTACCGGGCTCTCGTCCTCGGATGAGGTGTCCCGTGTGTCCTTTGCGGTACCTGCGGTTAGGCAGTCTGTATCGCAACTAGGAAGCACTTTTATTGGCAGGGGTTTTCTCACTGTGCTCCACATTTTCCGTCGACCATAATCTATAATCGCGTTGAAGCGGTTTATAAAATCTTGGCCAACCAAAAATGGGAATGAGTCAAGTTTAGACACGTACACCGGGTGGCGTAGTGTCATTTCGCCAATCTGCATGTGAACCATAGCCATAGCTGTTAGGGTTGTTCTCGTCTCTGCGAGACCCTGTAGCTCAATAGCACATTTCTCAAAGGGTATTTGCCTGTCAACACCGTTAGCGGCGGTCCTCAGCTCCTCGAACAGCTTGGCCGACATAATAGTTATATCAGAACTGCCATCCAGGAGGGCTTCACGCTCAAGGACACCTTCCAGTGTGATAGGCAGGTAAGCTTTCTTAGCCACCCCCCTTTGTATAAAGTTACACAGAAACCTCACAGGTCTTGGCCCACGTTTCTGTTCACGTGTGACTCTGTCTGTGTAATCTTGTTTACTGTCAGCATCTTGTTGGCTGTCAGCATCATGACCTTCAGGATGTTGTTGTGTGTCAGCAATTGGTTTGCTGTCAACATCCATGGCAATGTTGGTAGTAGTGTGCGCTGAGTTATTTGTGTGCTCTGAGTCTTTGTGAAAGACAGTGCTACACATCGCTCCAGGTTGGTCAATGTTGATAGTGTCATTATCAATGATAACGCCACTCATTGTATCAGGTTGGTCAAGCACAGTAACATTCAAATCTACTGACAAACTACTTACTTCCTCTGTCTCTTCCGAGCATAGAGGTGTTGGGCCATTATTCCGGGACATTCGTGACTCTTTGCCTGTCTTGAACTGTTCTGTTCGAGGCGCGGGAGGTGCAGTTCCAAGGCTCGGGGGTGTCTGTTGGGACCACGCATAGTTACATGAGTATAGGTCCTCATCCTTCAATTTCTTTTGAAGTCCACCCACCGATGGACCTTGGTTTTCACCCATCTGGTTCGATCTGAACCGTTGTGGGTCTCTTAGAGAGTGAACACCTACCTTTTGTGGTTCGTTGCTTGTCTCAGATTTTTCAATCTGAGGTGCTTCAGGGGCGGGGCTCCCTTTAAACCATTTTGAGTCACTGTTCCAACTGGTACCAACATTTCGGTGTATGTCAGTTTGAAAATCTTGTTCATTCTTGCTAGTATTATCCAACTCTTTTAACAACCGACGCGTGTTCTCCACCACTTCTGAGGTCAGAAGGCCTTTGAGACGATAGTGTTCATTCTCGCTAGTATCATCCCACTCTTTTAACAACCGACGCATGTTCTCTGCCTCTTCTGGGGTCAGAGGACCTTTGAGACGACGGTGTTTATTCTCGCTTTTTTGCGTCTGGGATACGACCTTTTGACCTGGGCACACCTCAGAGGGTGTTTTGTTTTGCATGTGAGCCTCAACAGCAGTTACAGCGCACTGTTTCATCACTGATTGTTTAAACTGATGTTGTAGCTCAAGGCCTTTTTTGAGACGTTTTTCTTTTTGTCGTTTGCTATTGATGTCACTAACTGTGTGCTCTGAGTTATCCATGTGCTCTGAGTTATCAAAGACAAGGTCACTCAATGTACCAGTTCGGTCATCCTCTGTATCATTCAAGTTTTCAAACAACCAACTTATGTCCACTATCTCCTCAGAGCATAGAGGTATGTTGCCTTTTTTCTGGAACTTCTGTGACCTTTTGCTACTCCCGGACTGTCCAGTCCGCAGTGCAGGGGCAGGAGCTTTGCTCGGTGTAGACCGCGGAGGGTCACTTAAAGAGCGGGCGTCCACCGTTTGTGGTTTTTTGCTTATCTCGGGCAGCTTCGTCCGAGGTGCAGGGACAGGACGTGTGCTCGTCCTTTGAAATCGTTTTATGTACTCTGGGTCTTGTCTGAGCCACTCTGGCTCATTGTTCCAGCGGGCATCTTCACTACGTGGTTTGTGACCATCTTTCTTATCTTTAGGACGTGCGCCCCCTTTGAAATCGTTTTATGTACTCTGGGTCTTGTCTGAGCCACTCCGGCTCATTGTTCCAGCGGGCAGGTTCCTGTTGTGGTTTGTTAGTTTGAAAAACATGTTTTTTCTCGCCTTTTTTAGGAGAGGGAGTTGATGAACTTGTCCCTTCCAGCTCCAGCGAGTGGGATTTGACCTTTTCTTGGTAATGTAGTTCACGCTCTGGTTTTGTTTTTAACCAGATCGGGTCAGGGAGTTGACGAACATCAAAACCATTTATAGCACGCCGTTTTATTTTTAATTGCTCAATCTCACTTTTTAACTCAAGTTTTTCTTGTTGAAAATTTTCTCTTCTGCGAATGTTATCTTGCCTGAACAATTCAAGTATTTCTGTGTGCAGCTGTAAAGCTTCATCACAATCGTTATCTCCCATCTTTTTGTTTTGATTTTGTTTGATCTCACGTTTTAACTTAAGTTTTTCTTGTTGAAAAATTTCTCTTCTGCGAATGTTATTCTGCCTTAACAATTCAAGCTTTGCTGTGAGCAGCTGTAAAGCTTCATCATAATTGTTATCTCCCATCTTTTTGTGTTGATTTTGTTTGAATCAATAAGACGGTATTTATAATAGTGTATGCAAATAAATGCTTTCTTAGCGGTGAGTTATTTAACTAAAACAGCTTCCTGGGTTTATTCCAGTAATCTATAAACAAGTCTTTACTTCATTCAGTACCTTTTTATTTATTTTAGGTTTTACCTTCAATGAAAAATGTTGTAAGTTAAAGCCTTTGTGGCCGTGTTAACTTAATAGACTTATCTTTTAAAACAATTACTATTAAACCACGCTTAATTTTTCTGTCTTTCACTCAAACGCCTTCTTAAAGATTTCAAATAAATGCAATGTTCACACTAAAATGTTAGCAGATTTTGTTTTATTTTGCACCAAGAGAATGTATTTCAGTTTCAGTAAAACCTGTTTTGAGTTGCCGCAGTTATCTGGATTGAAAAATGTAATTTTGTTTATTTTAAACTTTTTATTTAAAATAAACCGGAGTCATTAATTGTACACAGAAAAACGTTAAAAATGCAATTTTTAACTAAAAGTGTACAGTTGTGCACACCAATTCTGTTTAAAATTCAGGAATGTGAAGAGCTTAATGTGGAATTGCTCTGTTCTCCATCATTTTTTTTTTTTTATTTAATTTGAAAATCAAATAAAAATGCCTTTTTTAGTGTTATTTTAAATCTCTTCAGTATTTAAAATGAGCATAAATTGTTTGTCTGTACCTCTGTTATTCTAAAATTTGATATTTAGAATAAACAGGAGTTTTTTGTTTGTGTACAGAACAATTTTAAAAGCTGGTAACTCACCATAAAAATGCTGACTTCTTTATGATGTTTTTGAGAAAACTCATCTGTCAACGTCTTTTAACCAACAGGGGGCAGCTTTGAGTCTTAATTTATCACGTGGAGACTGATTTATTTCATTCAGTATTTAACTGAAAACTACCTTTTAGAGTTAGTTTCTAGTATGTTCGTGATAAACGCTCGAACTGCGGTCTTGTCAGAGACAAATATATGTTGTTAGACAGTTTAGATGGCTTTAAATGAGTTTTTAAACTCTAGTGAAACCACTTTTCACCGTGTGTGTGTGAACTGGGTCTGCTTGTCACTCAAAGTGCATCAGGAAATGACGACACAAATAGGCGGGTCGACGCAGCGCGTCACCAGCTCTGCTGTGCTGAGCGAGGCGGAGCTCGCTACACAGATACGTGACGTCAACCAATCAATCACAGCGGTTGTAGTTCATTCCAAGCGTTCATGGTAAATGAAGTTTTCTTACCTTCGCCCAATGCAGTACCGGAAATGACGACAAAGTGGGTTGGTCGCAACGGCGTGCGTTCCCACTACAGCGAATCAGCGTTCGCCACGAGTGATTGACAGCTCACAGCTCTCGTTTCATCCAATCACAGCTCATAAACAAACGTGTACTAGGACACGTAGCTCTTTAACGTTAGCTTAGCACAACAGAACACAACTTTATAGACTCGTAACAACTCAAACGCTTCGAATTAACTCCCCAAAATTCTGAAACATGCGGCGAACACACCTAGACAGGCCAACTTAGTTACGCTCAGTAACACAGCACTGCAGCTGTTGAACAAACACGGACTCTCTCGGAGCGCGTCAAGGTCGGTTCCGGTCCACTTTTTCATGGAGCAGAAATCGGGTCTGAACAGAACCACTATCCGACTACGTTCTAACAGTAATATGCTTCTATGACCTGCTCTAACACGTAAAACACCACAACAGCAATCTTGTAGATGTTAAATTATAGCTTTCAGGCTTTTGACTCGGCGGTCAAACAAAGCCTTGTACAGGAGTCTGCGTGAGCTGGACCGAACCGGACCAGGACCCCCACAGACCACGGCTGACAAAACTTCACCTGAATGCTTCCAACAGCGTCTAACAGAGTTGAAACAATAAAAATCTCACAGCTTCAAATGATAAAAACATGCAGAATCTGCCTGCTTTGAACACTTCCAGCCAAAATCATTATCTTCAGAGTTTAAAACTTGGATCCTCTTATGCAAACATGACGTTACAGTTCATGACTGAGACCACAGATATCAATAAACTTTCAGAACCACGTACGAGGGCCACCAGATGTAAGGGGTTATGAGGAGGTCAATATTAATACTGACCTCTTTACCTTAATTAATTTACTTATTCAGATTGAATAGTAAATTCACGGATTCTGTTCTTTTTCAGTTTACCCAATATCTCTGTGATCTTTATGATGGATAAATAAACAGAGCCATTAAGTGACAAAGACGTTAACTTAGTTTGATATGTCAAAGAGACACTATCATTTATTTAAAATAAATCAACTAAATTAACACCATTACACTTGATTGACATGATTTCACTTTCTTTCAATTCAAATACGTCAGCACACTTAAATTTAACACAACAGACATAAATACTAGATGTTAAACATATTTAGTCTGTGGGCTCTTTAACTTAAAAAATAGTTTCCAGCTTAGATTGAGAGGGGAAAGAAATAGGAGGAAAGATTTAAGAAGAAATTATCATGAGCATGATACCAGAGTGACACTTCTCCTCCGACTTCTGCTAAAATCCAGGTACGTTTTGTAAACAGCTCTTTACCTTTTGACGACCGCCCGGTAAGAGGTGACCTTGTAGCCTTTCAGATGCACGGATCCTTGTGGGGACCAGTACGATACCTTCAAGCAAGGTTCTGGTTTACGTCTCCAACGTCTCCTGGTTTTGCTTGGTCATCAGAGAATATGTCAGCTTCAGGCCTCTGACTTCAAGATAAACTTATTCCAGGAAGGAATAGACAAAGTTCTTGATCTTACGCTTGTTCGAAGTAGACTCATAACAGCCTGTTATCAGTCCTTAGCTGAAGACGCCGGTCGTTAGCTCTTGACCACACGTGTCCAGCTCTTGGGAAAGTTCACATCTCTTGGAAGTTCCCAGCAACTCTGAAGCGTTTCCGCACAAGCTTAGAACTTAAAAAGCAGGAACACAGAGAGGAGTTCACTTGCCTTATCAGGCCCAAGGTTACAAGCAGCAGCAGAGAGAAATGTTTAGGAAAAAGATAGATAAAGCTGGAGCCCTGCTCATGAGACTGTCTCTGAGTTTCTAAACAAAACCGTCCGGTCTCTGTGACCCGAAGGCTTCACCTTTAAACACAGCAGTGAACACAGTTTAACTCTTACAGAATGACACAGCTTAAAAGCACACATCATGAAAATGACAAAAGTTATTCTTTTGATCACATCAGCCTAAAATCAAAGATAGAAATAGTCTCTTTTGGTGACTATATTTATCAGATTACAGCTTAATGAATGATTTTGTAGTAAATGTCTTGCTTTACTGAGAGGTCAGTAAAGGTCATCACTGGACAGTTCAAAAGTACACAGGTGTCTTAAAAGTGGACAAGGTCATGCCCACTACACTCGCTTGAGGTGGTTTTTGGGATTTGAGATGCGCTAAACGACAGATGGAAACACATTTTCCGACTCATTTCTGACGTAGCGAACATTCACGTCACGTGACGTTCAGCTGTTTCCGCTCCGGACAACATGTAACATCGCTAAAACTAGTTGGCATGACAGAATAAATACAACTCGCCCGATAGCAACACGTACCTGAAATATTCTCTCCATTTTGATGAGATGTGTGGCCGGGTTCTGTTTTCAACCGCTACTTCCTGTTTACTGTAGACATGCGCAGTGCTGACGTCTGACGTAATGACGCTGACGTCTGACGTAATGACGCTGACGTCTGACGTAATGACGCTGTGTGCGGCTTGGAAGAAGCGCTTCAAGCCAGTAGATGGAAACACTTCTGATCTGCATTAATTTGTATTTACATATTTGCGAGGTAGCTCAAATTTCGCAATTAAAATGGATGGAAACACGGTTTCTGTCCTCTGCATCCTCTGTCCTCACTCCAACTACCTTCATGTCCTCTCTAACTGCATCCATATATCTCCTCTTTGGTCTCCCTCTTTGTCTTTTTCCTGGCAGCTGCATTTCTAACATCCTTCTACCAATATACCCACTGTCCCTCCTCTGGACATGTCCAAACCATCTCAGTCTGGCCTCCCTAACTTTATCTCCCAGTTGTTCAACATGTGCTGTACCTCTGATTATCTCATTCCTGATCTTATCCATCCTTGTCACTCCTAAGGAGAACCTCAGCATCTTCATTTCTGCTACTTCCAGTTCTGTCTCCTGTCTTTTTGTCCATGTCTCTGTCTCCAGACCATACAACAAAGCTGGTCTCACCACTGTCTTGTAAAACCTCAGTCCTACATTCTTCACTTTCCTCTTCCTCTTCTTCCTCTTCTCCTGACACGTTTCTCTCCTCGTGGTCTTCGACTAACAGCAGCACAATTGACTCCGGCACAGTTTGTCAACAGCACCAGTGATGAATGTTGTTAACTCGGGCCTCGATCCTGCATGGTGTGGTGCTGCTTAGATAAACTCACATTATAGTTAATATAAATAAATTGACATCAGATGTCCTTCCTGCCACAACCATTACCATTTACCAAGCTTGGGACCAGCACAAGAGACACACTGGTTTGTGCTCCCTGGTGGATGATTGAAACAGCACCAGTTCAGAATAACTTTGTTTAATGTTTGACTTCATACTTTGCTATAAGTACCGTTAAAATGCATGAAAGCCCGTGGAGTTCAAATTTAATGTCTCCGCTTGTGAAATTGCTATAATTAGACCACCCTCACATACAGTAAGCTTGCTAAATAATAATTTAGAAAAACATCGAGTTAGAAAAAAAACATACAATTTAGGAAGAAACGTGCAATGCATGTCAGTTTTTCACTGTCAAACTGTTACGTTTAAATGAACACCAAGTCTGACTTTGATGAAATTCACGTTTAAATCACATTTTTGCAGATTTTTTTTATATATATATATATAAATATATAAAATAAATAAAACAATAAAACAACATGAGAATCCTTTTCTTTCTCCCAGCCACTGCTCAGCTGTTGAAAGTTCTGGTGATATTATGTGTTGGAAAAGTGCATCCCTCCATGTCATGATCTCATGATCCTGGTACAGGTAGTCCCCGATTTACGAGCGCTCTGATCTGCGAGGTCCCAGACTTACGAGCTGCACATTTTTGGAAAAAACGAAAAAAATACCGAGTTTTCATGTGTTTTTTCACTTCAGTTAGCTAGTTAAGCATATAAACACACGTTTCCGATCATTTTTATGCACTCAAAAGTAGTTTTTAGATGAAAATAGAGTGTTTTTAGGTGCGCTGGCGAAATTTACGAGCGGACTTCCGAGCGGACTTCCGGGTTGCGAATTTTTGGAAAAAACGAAAAAAATACTGAGTTTTCATGTGTTTTTCCACTACAGTTAGCAAGTTAAGCATATAAACACACGTTTCCGATCATTTTTATGCACTCAAAAGTAGTTTTTAGATGAAAATAGAGTGTTTTTAGGTGCGCTGGCGAAATTTACGAGCGGACTTCCGGGTTGCGAATTTTTGGAAAAAACGAAAAAAATACTGAGTTTTCATGTGTTTTTTCACTACAGTTAGCAAGTTAAGCATATAAACACACGTTTCCGATCATTTTTATGCACTCAAAAGTAGTTTATAGATGAAAATAGAGTGTTTTTAGGTGCGCTGGCGAAATTTACGAGCGGACTTCCGGGTTTACGAGAGCAATGGCGGCCGTTCCAAATTACGAGATTTCCGGTTTACGAGCGCCCCCTTGTGACGGATCTCGCTCGTAAATCGGGGAATACCTTATGAGTTACGCACGCACAAACACAGAGGCGCTCACACACACACACACACACACCACGCCCTGTGCAACCCTCAACAATCATGTGTGTAATTATTGCAGCCTGTAGATGAGTTATGCTGGTGACAGCAGGATGCTGACATGATGTGAGGGAAGAAGACCTCCTGTTGTGTTTGTGTCCTCTCAGCCGCAGTGACTGGCTGCAGGTGATTTGTTTCTGCACATGTTGGATTCATTCCATGAACTGAGCCTGGGCATACATCTCTGTCATTCATCGTTGACTTCATCCGTTTGGCTCATTCGTTGTGTTTAGACACTGTGCAGATGTTTGGACAGTGTGCAGATGTTTGTTTGAGAGAAAAAACAACTTTTCCTCTTTTACATTTCTGACTTGACCTTTGTGTTTTTGTTCTCCCTCGTGACTCTCACCCTCTCTCCTCTCGGCCTCCCTGCGCTGGCTCTTCATGCTGATCTCTGCTCTCAGAGTGGTGATCTCCAGCTCGTACTCCTGCGTCTCCTCCGTGAGGTGCTGCAGCTCTGCCCGCCGGCGACACAGCTCCTCCTGCAGCGACGCAATGTCGTTCTCCCGCTCGGCGGCCGCCTCCTCGGCCGCCTGCTGCAGCAGGAGCACCTCCTCCTGGGCCGCACGCAGCTCCTCCTGGGCCTCGGCCAGCTCGCTCTCCTTCTCCTCCTCCAGGCTGTTCATCTCCTCCTGCACAGAGCGCAGCTGAGCTGCAAGCAGGAGGCGGAGGAGGTTAGCATTGTCTTTATGGGAGGTGTGTGTGACAGACTGCAGCCAACCTGAGTTTATGTGTTTGTGTCTCACCTGAGGTTTTGTGGGAGTGGCCTGTGTGTGTTCCTGTGTGTTACGTTGTGTTTTGGTGTTTGAAAAAGGAGCTGATGTAACCGGATGTAACTAACCTGCTTTTTTTTTTATATGAATAAAAAAGTTAAATTTATTAGTTTAATTATTTAGAGAGTGGAAGACTTCACATTTATATCCACCTAATGTGATGTTTTTTTCTTGTGTGTTTGTTCTCAGAACAGCTAAAGGTGAGTTTTGATATTTTATTAAAACTCCACGTCTGAAATGTTTAGTTTGTCATTTTTCCTTTCAACAAACATTGAATACATCATAGATACCAGCCACCAAGAAAATTGTTGCCCATTTATTTATTATTTTACCAGGACACGCAGTTTAATTATTGCCTTTTTAATCATCTATTGATTTCCTTTATACATGTATAAAGGCTTTGCTTTGTTGACGTCTAAAATACTGTACCAGGTATTACTTTTTACATTGGTGCCTTTCTGCAGAAAGAGACAGTGTGTGGTAAAAAGGAGGATCAAAAGTGTGCATCTCTATTCAAAATACATTTAAAATCACTGAAACTAAATTGTCAAGAATGTCGAATTTGATTAGGGCATCAAAACTACATGTTTTGCTGTGTGTGGGTTTTAACATATGAAGGCCTAACCAAGCAGTTGTTATTTTTTTTGCCAGTTTTAAACTGAGATCATCTTAAGCTGTAAGTGGCAGCTACAGTCATTCTGCACAAATCTGTAAAATTATATTACGTGTGATTGGATGCAGTGTTGCAAGATCTTGCAGAATTATTTGACACTCTGATCTTGTGTTTGTGATGACACTTAGCTGCCAGATGTGAGCTCTGTCTGTAAAAAAGACATTGTTGTCACTTCTTTGTGTGTGTGTGTGTGTGTGTGTGTGTGTGTGTGTGTGTGTGTGTGTGTGTGTGTGTGTGTGTGTGTGTGTCCTTGTTTATGCTACGTTGTAAGGCCCAGTTTTCTGAGTTTTACCAAATTGTGAGGCCCAACTGGTTCTTATGGGGCCCAAAGCCCGGGCCCCATAAGAAGAAGTCCCGTTGGTGGGTTAGGGGTTAGGTTTAGGACTAAGGTGTGAATTGAGGATGTGTTAAGGTTAGGGTTAGGTATGCATTGGTAATGGTTAGGTTTAGGGTAAAGGTCAGGGTTAGGCTATAGAAATGAATGAAAAATGAATGGAAGTCAATGCAATGGCCCCACAAAGATAGTAAAACAAACCTGTGTGTGTGTGTGTGTGTGTGTGTGTGTGTGTGTGTGTGTGTGTGTGTGTGTGTGTGTGCGTGTG
>JBBPBX010087171.1:0-14757 GCA_038048925.1 Garcialebias charrua
GCGTCTTGTACGGGATTGTCCTGTCTGGGATGTCTTGGCTCGCATATTAGCTTCAAAGACATTCACAGCACGCTGTTTTATTTCATCCATGGTTTGCGTTTCTGGATCAAACCTGGTGAGCAGCTGAGATCGTATCTCAGAGACGAGACGTAAGAAGAAAGTCAACTTAAAGCCCTTATCTTCTTCCATGCCTGGTGTAAAGTTGTCACCAAAATGAACTTTAAGAAGCCTATCGTAAAACATCAAAGGATGTTCACCTGCTGCTTGCCACTTGTCCCAGTTAATTGAGCGTCTACCACCTCGACTCGTTTTATGCCATATTGGGGCCCTGATGGAGCGGACCCTCTCACTTTTTTCACCCTGTTTAACGTCCATTATTGTATTGATTTTGTGTGAAAAATCAAAATTCAAAAGATTGTTCTCATGTTAGTGTCTGCAAATAAATATTCACTTTTAATGTAGCACTGAGTCAAATAAACTAATCAGCTGAGGTTTACGCGTTTCACTGTGTAATAAGTATTCATAGGTACCTTTTTTTCAGGTTTTACCCTCAATGAACTTTGTAAAAGTTAAATGCACTCTTGCAGTGATAACTTTAAAATAGAACTTACGTTCAAACAACAGTTACTAACTAACCCAAGCAAGCCTGATTTCCGTTTTTTCTTACTCAAATGCGTATAAAAGAGGGCTGACTTAAATGCAATGACTTCACTAAAATGTGACAGGATGCTGCTTGAGCATGCCTTTAAACAGATGTCTTGCAGTCTCAGTGAAACTGATTTTTTACTGTATTTGACAGTTAACAGGAGTGAAAAAAGGGCTTTCTGTTCAAACGAGTGTATGTGCGCTCAGCATAACAGTACAGGAATGATGTTACTCCAAATAAAAATCAGTGATGTTTATCAATTTGTTGTCTGTTGACATCCTCAAAGTTGTTCTGCTATCTTTGTTTTGATTTTTTGTGAAAATCAAGTCAGCAGATGCTTTCTGTTTATTTTAAATTTTGTATTTAAAATAAACTGGAGTCATTAATTTTACACAGAAAAACGTTAAAAATGCAATTTTTAACTAAAAGTGTACAGTGTACACCAATTCTGTTTAAAATTCAGAGATGTGAAGAGCTTAATGTGGAAATTCTCTGTTCTCCATCCCTTTTTTAAATTATTTTATTTAATCTGAAAATCAAATAAAAGATGCTTTTTGAGTGTTATTTTAAATCTCTTCAGTATTTAAAACGAGCATCAATTGTTCGTCTGTACCTCTGTTTTCAAAAATTCTTTATTTAAAATAAACAGGATTTTTTGTTTGTGTACAGAACAATTTTAAAGCTGGTAAGTTTCACCATAAAAAATGCTGACTTTATGAGGTGTTGAGAGAAAACTCATCTATTAACGTCCAGCAGGGGGCAGCGTCGCGTATGTTATCACGAAGCGACTGAGTTTAAATCAGTACATGGAAAGAAAACAACCTATTAGGGTTAGTTTTCAGTAAGAACGTGATAATTGCTCGAACCGCGTTCTTGTCAGAGACAAGTTTATGTTGCTAGACAGGGTTGATGGCTTCAGATGAGTGTTTAAGTGTGTGTTCGTGTGTGAACGAGTGTGAACCAGCGAGTGTGACCTGTCACTCAAAGTGCGGCACCTGGAAGTGACGACAAAAATGGGCGGGCCAACGCAGCGTGCGTAGCGCGTCACCAGCTTCAGTGCTTGCGAGGCGGAGCTCGCTACAACATACGTGGCGTCAACAAATCAATCACAGCGTCAGTAGTTCATTCTACAAGCATACATGGCGAATGTAGATCCTTACCTTCGACCAATGTCGTGCCGGAAATGACGACAAAGTGGGCTGGTCGCAACGGCGTGCGACGTGATTGACAGCTCACAACAGCGAATCAGCGTTCGCCACAAGAGTGATTGACAGCACACAACAGCGAATCAGCGTTCGCTACAAGAGAGATTCACAGCACACAGCACTCGTATCATCCAATCACAGCTCATAAACGGACATGAGACACGTCTTCTTAACGTTAGCTTGCACAGCAGACCACAACTTTATAGACTCTTAAAACAACTCAAACGCTACAATTTAACTTCCCAAAATGCTGAAACATGCGGAGCACATCTAGACAGGCCAACTTAGTCACGCTCAGTAACCCAGCACTGCAGCTGTTGAACAACACGGGCTCTCACGGAGTCACTTCAAGGTCGGTTCCGTCCACTTTAAAGGAGCAGAACTCGGGTTTCACGAACCACTAACCGACACGTTCTAACAGTATATGCTGCTTCGACCTTCTTTAAAATGTAAAATACCACAACAGCAATCTTGTAGATGTTAAATTAGCTTTCAGGCTTCTGACTCGGCGGTCAAACAAAGCTTTGTACAGGAGTCCGCGTGAACTGGACCGAACCAGAACCTCCACAGACTACGGCTGACAAAACTTCACCTGAATGCTTCCAACAGCGTC
This sequence comes from Garcialebias charrua, assembly GCA_038048925.1. Classification (NCBI taxonomy): domain Eukaryota; kingdom Metazoa; phylum Chordata; class Actinopteri; order Cyprinodontiformes; family Rivulidae; genus Garcialebias; species Garcialebias charrua. The sequence goes on from JBBPBX010087171.1 coordinate 2,465, forward strand.
TAACAGAGTTGAAACAATAATAATCTCACAGCTTCAAATGATAAAAACATGCAGAATCTGCCTGCTTTGAACACTTCCAGCCAAAATCATTATCCTCAGAGTTTAAAACTTGGATCCTTTTATGCAAACATGACGTTACAGTTCATGACTGAGACCACAGATTTATCAATAAACTTTTAGAAGCCGATACGAGGCCACCAGATGTAAAGGGGTTAAAGGGGGGGTCAGTTTAATACTGACCTCCTTTTTACCTTAATTTACTTATTCAGATTGAATAGTAAATTCACGGATTCTCTTCTTTTTCAGTTTACCCAATATTTCTGTGATCTTTATGATGGATAAATAAACAGAGCCATTAAGTGACAATGGACACGTTAACTTAGTTTGATATGTCAAAGAGACACTATCATTTATTTAAAATAAATCAACTAAATTAACACCATTACACTTGATTGACATGATTTCACTTTCTTTCAATTCAAATACGTCAGCACACTTGAATTCAACACAACAGACATAAATATTAGATGTTACACATATTTAGTCTGAGGGGCATTTCAGCTTAAAATATAGTTTCCAGCTTAGGTTGAGAGGGAAAAGAAATAGGAGGAAAGATTTAAGAAGAACATTATCCTGAGCATGAGACCAGAGTGACACTTCCCATCAGACTTCTGCTAAAATCCAGGTACGTTTTGTAAACAGCTCCTTTACCTTTTGACGACCGCCCGGTAAGAGGGAAGACACCAGCCTTCAGATGCACAGAGTCCTTTAGTCCCAGCACGTCCAAAACTGGTTTTAGTTTACGTTTCAACGTCTCCTGGCTTCCGCGTTGGTCATCAGAGAATATGTCAGCTTCAGGCCTCTGACTTCAAGATAAACTTATTCCAGGAGGGAATAAACAAAGTTTTGAGCTCGGCTTGTTCGAAGTAGACTCATAACAGCCTGTTATCAGTCCTTAGCTGAAGACGCCGGTCGTTAGCTCTTGACCACACGTGTCCAGCTCTTGGGAAAGTTCACATCTCTTTGGAAGTTCCCAGCAACTCTCTGGCGCGTTCTCGCACAGTTTAGAACTTAAAGAGCAGGCACAAAGAGAGGAGTTCACTTGTCTTATCAGAACCCAAGGTTACAGCAGCAGAGGGAAATTGTTTAGGAAAAGACAGAGCAGCTGGAGCCTTGTTCATGAAAAACAACGGATTAAACTGTCTTCTTATTTCTAAACAAAACAGTCGGGTCTCTGTGACCCGCAATTTCACCTTTAACATAGCAGTGAACATAGTTTAACTCTCACAGAATAACACAGCTTAAAAAGCACACATCATGAAAATGACAAAAGTTATTCTTTTGATCACAATAGAATAAAATCAAAGATAGAAATAGTCTCTTTTGGTGACTATATTTATCAGATTATAGCTAAATGAATGATTTTGTAGTAAATGTCTTGCTTTACTGAGAGGTCAGTAAAGGTCATCACTGGACAGTTCAAAAGTACACAGGTGTCTTAAAAGTGGACAAGGTCATGTCCACTACACCAATATACTTAAAAAAACTGTGGTGGCAGGGCTCTGGGGGTGCATGAGATTCACCCTGATTTCTTGAAGGCTCTGGATGTTGTGGGGCTGCCATGGTTGACACACCTATGCAACTGGGGGCCGTGCCGTTGAATTGGCAAACTCGGGTGGTGTTACCCTGTTCAAAAGGGGGACAGGAGGATTTACTTCAATTATAGAGGCATCACTCTCTTTATTCTCCCTGGTAAGGTCTATTCAGGAGTACTGGAGGAGCGAGTCTGATCACTGGTCGAACCTCAGATCCAAGAGAAACAATGCGGTTTCTGTCCTGGCCGTGGAACACCGGACCAGCTCTTTACCCTCAATAGTGTCTTTGAGGGGTCATTGGAGTTTGCCTATCCAGCCTACATGTGTTTTGTGGACTTGGAGAAGGTGTTCGACCGTGACCTTCGAGGTGCACTGTGGGGGTCTCCGTGAGTATGGGATTGTGGGCCCATTGCTACGGGCTGTTCAGTCCCTATTAAAGCAGTGCAAGAGTTTGGTTCACATTGTTGACAGTAAGTCGAACCCCTTCAGGGTGAGAGTTGCAGTAGACTCAGCCCAGGGTGCCTGTTGTCACTGATTCTGTTCATAACTTTAATGGACAGAATATCTTAGTGCAGCCAAGGGGCAGATGGAGTCCAGTTTGGTGGCCTCAGGATTCCATCTCTGCTCTTTGTAGATGATGTAGTCCTGTTGGTGTCATTGTGCTGTGGTCCTCAGCTCTCACCGGAGCGGTTCGCAGCTGAGCATGAAGCAGCTGGGATGAGAATCGGCGCCTCCAAATCTGAGGCCATATTCCTCAGTCAGAAAAGGGTGGATTGCTCTCTTTGGATCAAGGATGAGGTTTTGCCTCAAGTGGAGGAGTTCAAGTACCTTGGGGTTTTGTTCACGAGTGAGGGAAGAATGGAGCGTGAGATTGACAGACAGATTGGTACATCGTCTGCAGTATTGCGGACTCTGTGCCAGTCCGTTGTGGTAAAGCGGAAGCTGAGCTGTAAGGAGAAGCTCTCTGTTTTCCGGTTGGTCTACGTTCCTACCTTCACCTATGGCATCAAACACTTGGCTGTGACCGAAAGAACGAGACTGTAGATACAGGTGGTTGAAATGAGTTCCCTCTGTAGGGTATCTGGACTCTCCCTTTGAGAAAGGGTGGGAAGTTTAGATATTCTGGAGAAAGCACTGGTCATCCACATCGAGAGGAGCCAGTTGAGGTAGTTTGGACATCTGGTAAGGATGCTCCCTGGATGCCTCCCTTCTGGGAGGATTCCCAGAAGAGCTGGAAGACGTGCCATGGGAAAGAGATGTCTGGGCTTCCTTGCTTAAGCTGCTGCCTCCGCAACCTGACTTTGGAACAAGCGGAAGATGGATGGATGGATGAACCTCATGTGGATGTAAAACTATCTTGGAATCTGACTCACCAGATCACATTCAAGGGTTTCCCTGTGGGACTGTTTCTCATTTTTGTTGTTTTGTTTTTAAAATGCTTTGTGTTGTTGTCAAAAATTCATTAGTAGAGAAATATATTTTTATGGGTTAATGGCTTTCTGTGTATCTTTGAGAGGAAGAAAAACCCTTAAAGCTATACTCTGTAGTTTCTGCAGTACCCTGGGACTTAGAAAAATTTCCAGCAGGTGAAATCATTCTGCTCCCTCCCCTCAGAGCCATATATGGCTCTGAGGGGGAGGCTCTGCTGAGATTCAAATTCAAGCTCTGTTTTTATTGGCTGATTCAAATTCAAGCTCTGTTTTTAATTGGCTGGTTACAAACTCTGTTTTTATTGGCTGTCATTGTCCTGGTCACTCTGTGTTTTTAGTGTTTTTATAAATGCTGATAGAGAAGCAAGGGGACTATAGTTTTTTTCAGAGATTACTTTGTCTAACATCAGTTTGTCAGTAGATAGTGACAGAGTGAAGAAATATGTTAAAAATATATTGTTTGAAAAGTTACAGACTACATTACAATCTTACATACCCCAGCTTTAAAGACCGTGTAAAGTGAAATTAAATGTGTGTTTTTAGTTTGTCACACGGCATAAATATGTGTTATTAATCACCCATATAAATCTGACTGATTAAAAACATTGTTTCCTTATAAAATTAAGTCTCAAAAATAATGAAAAAACATAATTGTGCCCTGGTCTGAAACGCTGGGGGCGTGTCAGCGCGTGGGCGTGGTTTCAGCGGAGTACTGCCCCCGTGTCCTGCCCAGTGAAGAACTGCGGTAAAGTGAGGATGTTCGCGAAGACTGGCAGCCTAATTGGAGTTCTCCAGCCCTACTCATTTGAACCTCCAGAGCCAGACTCAGACTCTGAGTCAGACAGTGACCACTGTGACGGTCGGCATCGTTCTTCACAGCCTGCATCAGAATGGTATTTATTTATTTTTTATTCCATGGATGTTAGCAAAATGTCGTGCTAGCATAGCCAAAGTAAGTTAGACAACCAGCAGGCTAAATAACATTGAACAGAACATAGTTTGCCACTTTGCTACACATTTTTTGTCAGAATAGTCACAGATTAAACTAGCTGACATTATCTATCCCGTTGTCTCGTAAGTAAACAATGTCCGGCGTTTGACAGAGTAAATTATCTAAAACAAAATGTGGGGGGACCATTATATAATTCCTCTTTAGAGAAGATAAAAAGACATAGGAGAGATGCGGTGTCAGCTGTCAGTCACAGCCCGCAGCAGCGCAGTTTGTCCTGCGAGCCGTCACTTCGGCTGCTCGCCACAGCTGATCATAAATAATGTAATGGAAAATAGTTTTGGAAAATGTAAATTAAATTAAAATATAGGAGGTGCCCTGACCATTGCGACATCCAGGGAAGATGCAGGAACGAGGCATAATTGATTAGCTAGCTAACAATGAACAAAATATCTATGCTATTGCTATCTGATGCTATCTGCGATTCGCGAGTGAACGGCTCCACCGAAGAACGAATTTATACGGCTGGAGCTGCAGGGGGTGGGGCTTTAGACCGTGTGACGAAACACGGTCACATTTAAACCACGCCTAAAAAATCCTGAAACAGAAATATCTTTATACACAGTTTGATCTATAACTCCAAAATTAATTGAGCTACAATTTTGAGACTTTTTACTCATTTACAAGATTACAATTATGACATTTATAATGTTTATTGAAGAAAATGTTGAAATTCACTTTACACGGTCTTTAAAGTGATTAAAATTCAAATCTTTGAAGTGGCATTCGGTTGGAAGGTTGTGACAATTAATACCTTACCTGATGCATAGTTTTTTGAATATCCCTAGTCTAGCTGATAGTTTTATTCTGAGAAGATTTGTGAGCTAACAGCTAGTGTGAGTGGGACCAAGACCCATTTGATTTTTGCTGTTTTAAAACAACAGCGGTTCATGCACTTTTAAAAATTCTTTAACCCTCAGTCACATCTGCATTACACAGTTATAATGCCGTTTTGTTCTTTTTATTAACTATGTAAAGGGAAACGGGTAGTAGAAGTTTATGAAATGGTGATCGTGAGAACTTTTTTAAATTTCTAATATTGGAGTAGTTTTTAGACATTGTCATTCCACTTTGGCCTCAGTCTCACTCGGACCTTTTATCAGAATAAAACTAGTCCAAGTGGAGGTTTTTCAAAAAGCTATCTGCAACAGGTAAGATATTAATTGTTAATAATGTTTCCACAGAACCCCACTTCAAAGGATAACTTTGATACAATCTTCTTCGTTGAGTTTGTTTTGGCACACTGCTGTTTCCATACTGCATTAGTATTCTGCAACTTACTCCTTTTATGTTTCCAGCTTTTCCAGTTTTCTAAAAATAGCGCTGAGTGGCGCTTGCTAACAAAGTGTGCCACTCAGTAATTATGCTTTTTAACTATACCATCAATCATTGACACGTATAAAAAATTCTCCCCTCAGTGGTGCCCCAGTTTACCTTTTCTTCCCTCACTGTTCTGTAACATTTTGCGTCTGCAGGCACTTCCTGGGCAAGAATCTGTCCACGCTGAACAGCACCATGAGACGGCACCTGGGGACCCTGCTGAAAACTGAGATGCAGCCTGACCAGAAGAACTGGAAGGAGGAGGGCCTGTTCAACCTCTCCTTTCGCTTACTTTTCAAGTAGGAACGAACTTCATCCTCCCACACAAAACGGTTAAAAGAGGCATGTTTTTTTTAATTTACTTTTGCTAAACAGTTTATACACCAGTCCAGTTGGTGATCTTCTGTTTGTAAGCACTCCACTCCATCCATGATTTCCTGGTTTACATTTTCAGCTGAGCGGATGTGCTTCAGAACGGTCCTTTATGACGAGTCTCGTTACAAAAGGGATGGTGGATTATGTGAAACAGGATCTGACTGTTTACTGTGATGTGAGGAGATGCTGTTTTAGGTGTGCCAGTGGAAAAATTCAACCTCCATGTCTTGTGGTCTTTAAAAAGAAAAAAAAAATCTGCGTAGGCTGCTTCATCGTTTAAAACAAACAGTTGTCATTCATGAATCATGAAGTGCTCTCACACTTCTCGTCTTCTCTCCGCAGGGCGGGGTACCTCACGCTGTTTGGAGGGGAACAGAACAACAACAGCTCCAATCCCTCCGAAGTCTACAAGGAGTACAAGAAGTTTGACGGCCTCTTGTGCAAACTGGCGAGGGGGACACTGAAAGCAGGTAGAAACTAGGGGTGCGAATCTCTCAGTGTCTGGAGAATCGATTCGATTCCGATTTTTGATGCACCGATTCAATAAAAAAAAATCGATTTTTGATTCTAAAACGATTTTCATTCCAGGATAGATTTTCGATTCAGAATCGATTTTCGATTCTGAAACAATTTTCAATTGAAATCATAAAATGATTAAACAATAATGTAAACAAATAAAACATTTACAGTATTTAAAACAATAATGTATGCTTGTAGCAAACATTAATAATGTCAAATAATACAGTATAAATACAGCAGCCTGAATTGTGAGCAGATGGGTATATGAATAGAATGCAGCAGCTTTAATCGGGTCCCGGAGGTCACTGGTGCCTATATCCAGCAGTCACTGTGCGAGAGGCAGGGGACACCCTGGACATGTCTCCAGTCCATCACAAATAATTCAAAATACAAACGTAAACAAAGATTTCAGCATAAACATTTAACTCAAAATAAAATAGACTTCAAAATCATATTGCATTCATCCATGTTTCAAATGTGTATGGATGGATTTTGTTTAAAAGATTTGTTTGGTAAATCTTTTCAACAAAAGCCATCTATCCATCATCTTTACCCGCTTTATCCTTATCGGGTCCTGGAGGTCACTGGTTCGGGTCAGATTTCTTCTTCTTTCTGCCACCTTTCATTTTATGTATTCTTTCATATACTATGAGATATGGTTTTATTTTCTTTATCTTTTGGGTTTTAATGTTAAAAAAAAAAAAAAACGATTTTGGGGCTTTTAGAATCGATTCTGAATCGCCAGGACTAAGAATCTAGATTCTTTTAAAAAATCGATTTTTTTTTTCCTGCACCCCTAGTAGAAACCGATTCTGATTCTTCCAAGTGAGTTCATTTGGTGACATTTAGACCACCTCTGCAAGTCCTGAGTCAGATCTAAGCATTTCCTAACTGTTTACATCCTGCCTGATGTGGTTTTACATCACTTGCCTTGTGGTTGCCCTGTCAGTTTGCACGTACTCCGCTGCTTACACAGCGTGTGCGACTTGTGTTTTTAACAGTTTAGATTCACCTCACAAATGTTGACCACCTCACAAATGTTGACCTAACTTACAACAAACAAAACATGATAGTCTGGTGTTGTTTGTCTTCATCATCCACCCAAACTCCAGCTGTGTGTGCCATAACTAAGGCTGAGCTCCTCTCACAGTCTTATCTGTTTAAAGAAACATTTTGGGATCAAATGTTCATATTTTTTCTGTGACTCACTCATCCTTGGAATGTTTATCTCTCTGTGTGTGTGAGACAGAGGAGAAGAAGTCTGCACAGGGTGTTCGGAGAAGACTCTGGGAGCTTCTGGCTTCAGCAGGTCTGACTAATGACACAGGATCAAGCCCGTGGCTCCACGCCTACAGGCGACTCCTGCAGGAGGACGGAGTTGACGAGGAGACGCAGAGAAAGGCGCTGCTGATGCAACTCTGGGCCTCGCAGGTGAGTCAGGCCACCGGGGAGTGGCTTTCACTGTGAACAAAGAAAGGAGTTCAGCTGGAGATTGAGGTGAAAGATGAAAATAGATCACCTTTCCCAATGTGATCAAAGAGATAGGACGTCTTTGTAAGTTTTCAGTGTTGTAATGTAACAAAGTACATAGAAATACTTTGTTACTTTATGTAAGTAGAATTTTGAGGTATCTTAGAATTTTGAGGTATCTTTACTTTACTTCGCTATTTACATTTCTAGCAACTTTCACTTTTACTCCACTGCATTTCCTCAATAAAATGTTTACTTTTACTCCGAAAACATTTCCCTTAACCATCTTAGTTACTCATTCCTACAATATAAAATTAGAAGAAACCTGATTGGGCAATGCCTGTTTGTTTTCTCAGTCTCTGACTTCACGTGACCCCTCCTCTCTCCCTCACTGACACTCACTCACAAACCAGCCCCCTCTTACGCCCCTTGTGTGAAAACTGCAGTTCCTGCTGTGAACAAGCTAGATACACATGCAGATATCAATGAGTCTTTGCTGACTCACAGTGGAGACACTGTAAATTCCTGATAGGTGTGAAAATGACGGTAGCTGCCAAAAAGTCAAAAGTCAAAGTCGACTTTATTGTCAAAACTGCAATATGTACAGGACATACACAGGATTGAAATTGCATTCCTCTCTGTCCCTCGGTGCAACAGTAAACATTTAAACACTAAAACACTAAAACATTTAATAAACATAAGCATAAAATGAAATAATAAAAGTGTAATACTGTCCTGAGTTTTTGCATAGTAGTTTTTGCATAGTAGTAGTATGAAAGTATGAAAAGTTACACCAACACTAAAACACTAAACATCTAATAAACATAAGCATAAAATGAAATAACAAAAGTGTAATACTGTCCTGAGTTTTTTGCATAGTAGTATAAAAGTGTAAAAAGTATATCTATAAAATAAAATGAAAGTTCTGGCATTGACATTGTAATAGAGTGACAAAGTATATGTAATAGAGTGACAAAGCAGCATATGAAGTTTATGTACACAGTATATGTATGAGGTAGTTGATATTGGTATAGAGGTACAGTGGCATATGTAATAAGGCTAGTAAAAAAAATTATATATATATATATATCAGCAGTAGTGTAGAAAAAAAGGAGAGGTTTGGTGTTCCCCAGGATATTAACTGGTTAGAGTAGCAAGGTGAAGTTGTGAGGCCACTGGTCTTCCCATTAAAGAACACGGAGACATATCCAGTTTAGGGTGATTTATTTGCTGTGGTTCTTCTGGTATTTACACACAGTAGTAAGCCAGTAAAGCACAAAAAATCTTGAACAACAAGGCTCCGTCTGTGTCGGGAGAGAAAAAAAACCTCCACCTGATCTGCACTTTTCACAGAGCGATGCGTTCACTTGCGTTGGAACAGCCACGGTGCATTCAAGAGCATAGGAACTATTATTTTCAGAAATAAACAAGCCATAACCAAACAGAACCTAACTCAGTAATCAAACCAACTACACAATGTGAGCTTTCTAACAGCTTTGATATTACTAAAGCTTAAAGCTGCATTCTGCAGTTTCTGGAATGCGCTGGCACTTAGAAAAATTTTCAACAGAGAAAAGCATTCTGCTCCCTCCCCCTCAGAGCCATATATGGCTCTGTTCCCGCCACTCTCGCTGTAAATCAGCTCAGCTTCCTTAACTCCGCCTCCACTCATGTCCTCTCGCAGCCACTCCGAATTTCTGTGTTTATATGTTAATAAAACGTTCTAAAAAATAAAATAAAAACAGGGAGCGCTGGTCCAGCACACCAGCAAATCTGCAGAGCCTCGGCAGCCACGTTGAACCCGATTTTAATTTGCTCGTGACAAATTCATTCATTTCCTGAATTTTTCTGTCATGACTCAGCGGAGGATGAAGCGATCACTTGACTTTTGGCAAAAAACAAAAGAAAAGTCCAGATCAGGGATGAAGAAGGGGTATTCAATACATTTGTGTCACATACAAAACAGTTTTGCATCGCTTTGCAATTATTTCAACGAGAACCTGCCCTTACTTCTCCAGGTGTTATTAAAAGCATTTCTAAAAAGCCACAGTGACCCGCTGTTAACCAGCCAATAAAAACAGAGTTTTTAACCAGCCAATAAAAACAGAGCTTCTCACTTCTCACGCCCCTAACCCACGCCCCCGCCTGTCCCAGCCCCAGCGGCCACGCACGTTCTCGTTCAAAGGATTGCAAAGCGATGCAAAACTGTTTTGTATGTGACACAAATGTATTAAATTCCCCTTCTTCATCCCTGATCTGGACTTTTCTTTTGTTTTTTTTGCCAAAAGTCAAGTGATCGCTTCCTCCTTCGCTGACTCCATGACTGAAACGATGAGGAAATGAATGAATTTGTCACAAGCGAATTAAACTCGGGTTCAACGTGGCTGCGCGAGGCTCTGCAGATTTGCTGGTGTGCTGGACCAGCGCTCCATGTTTTTATTTTATTTTTTTAGAATGTTTTATTAACATATAAACACAAAATATCGCAGCGATTGAGACAGGACATGCAGTGGAGGCGGAGCTAAGGAGGCAGAGCTGAATTTCAGCGAGAGCAAGGGGGAGCAGAGCCATATATGGCTCTGAGGGGGAGGGATCAGAATGCTTTCCCTGTTGAAATTTTTTCTAAGTGCTGTGTTCTACAGAAACTGCAGACTGCACCTTTAAGTACATTAAATGTGAGATACTTTAAGACACATATGTCAAAGTCAAGGCCCGCGGGCCAGATCCGGCCCGCAAATTAATTATCTATGGCCCCCTGGATGATATTTAATTACTATTAGAAACGGCCCGCAGGCCACAGCCGCCCGCTGGTGTTTTGCACGCACCAACACTACGTTCCCCACAATGCAACGGTAGTAGGGATGGGGCCGATCCGATCCGGAGTCGTGTCTCATGAACCCAGAGTAACAAGACCCGCCTCACGTCACATTCAGGAAATCCATTTCTTAGTTTGCAGCCAGCTACAACATGCAGACTCACTGTGAGCTAGGGGTGTAACGGTACGCTAAAATCACATTTCGGTTTGGTTCAATCACAATTGGTTCGGTTTATTTTTTGTACAAAAACAAAAAGACAATATAAATACTTACAAAATGTTTATTTTGAAAATAGGCCAAAAATACGTTTGTATGAAAATAAATAAAAGTGACCCATTTGGATGATATTTTAAATAAACAGCACTCTTTATAATAAATAAACTATACTGTATTAACAATAATAAAAATCTTAATAAATACAATAACAGTCAGAACCAGAACAATAAGCAGCAACAGACTGTTTATGATCTAACTAATCAAGTTTTAAGTTTTTGTCCAAAAAGACCAACTTATCCACAATTTCTACTAAAAGCACAGATCTAGTTACAGTTAGTATCTCCAGTGGTGGAGAAAAGCATGTCAATATAAACAGTAGCAGCAGTGTGGCTGTATTTGGCCTCATTACCGGTACTCACAACCTCTTCTTGGTGGGGCAGGTCCCTGGAAAAGTTCAGAGTTCAGTTCAGTCATCACACACTTCTTAGCTGCAGGTGATCTGGTGGATTTCCCTGAAGTAGAAGAAGACAGCTGCTACCTCTGTCCCAGACTGGAAATAAAACACAAAGAAGTAAAATATAATAATAATAATAATAATGTCTATTCCTGTCATCTGCGTATGTTTCCCATACACAGACGAAATTCGTCTCTGCGTTTAACCCAACCACCTACCAGGTGGTGCAGTGAGCAGCCCGAAAGCGCCCGGGGAGCTGGAGAAATAGGTGTGCACTCATAGACACCCCAAGCTGGGTAGTGGCCGGGGCGCGAACCTGCGACCTTCGGGTCCGTAGTCAAAAACCCTGCCACTAGACCATATATAAGTTAATAAGATTATGATTTTAAATAAAAAAGATTAATTAGATCATGATAAAAGAACAATACCTCTTGAACGGTTGAATCTCTCAGTCATCATCAGGGCAGGGCTTTAGTAAGCTCCAGGGCTTGTTGACAATATCAGTTTTAGTTTTTTCATAAAGTTCATAAAGTTCTGAACTTTTTGAGTGATGGATGTTCGTAGCGACGCTCAAGAACTTTAAAGGTCCACAGACATCATCTTAAAAATTTGCATGAAATGATAGAAGATATATATATATATTTCATCATTCAACTATGTTCGCTTTTGCAAACAAAATGATAAATTAATGAAAATTCCTTTCAAACTGAGTTTAAAATTAAAAACCGCTTTTCTCTGAAAAATCCGACTACAAGCGAATACAACATTTGTGACGTAGGCGAAAGTACGTCTTTAGAATGCCCCATATAAATATTCATGGCAAACAAGAAATAAAACAACAAAATTATCAATCTAAGTTAAGATTTGTGTTATTTGTCTTTAGTTTGGGAAGCAGGAAGTTAGATGAGCAGAAACAACAGGTTCTAATTTAGGTCTGCACCCGTATGTATTTGACTCTTACCTGTTCAGGAAGCGAGGGAGCTCAGTGGGGCAGCTTTATTTATTCCATTTTTGATGAAGGTCTTGCATCTTTTGGGAAAGTGAAAAGGCTCACTTGTTCACTGATGATATTAGAACACCCAAAGGAGA